>JAAAKQ030116961.1:0-13895 GCA_010016005.3 Zanna intricata
TACCTCAGTAATCTTTTCTCTTCCTATTTTTATAATCAGTGGTCCATCTACATTATTTCTACTACATTTCATTACTTTCTCATATTTTTTATTTTATTTCATTATTTCTATTTATAACTACAAAAATGTCTTCTTGATATTAATTTTTTATTAGCTAGTTTTTGGAAGTTTGCCTTAACAAAAATATATATTAGCAAACTAAGTATATAAATTATCACGTTGATGATATAAGGTAACATTATTTTAGTAATCGGTATGATTTCATCTGGTTCAATTTGTTTTTTATAAATATAAATAATTGAGCTGAAAGTTTGCCTATCGCCACTGCTAATCCTAGTGTACTAGTGATTTTATTGTGCTAGTCCGTGTGTTTGCATTTTATGTACGAATGTGTCATGTTATTAGTAATCGGATGATGTCAACCGGTTAGATTACAATAAACCCCGTTCACCCGTCCCGCGGAAGCCAGCCGACAGTTCGGTTGACAAAGACTTTTAAGCAAAGCTTTAGCTCATTTAGTGAATATTATAATATTATATAAAGTTATGGACCTTCCTGGTATCGGTTATTTATTCTTACATTTCTTTTTCTGTTTCAGCATCCAGTACCACCTAAGGTATTACTTGGGGGGTATGAATTGTAGTGTTGTACAGTCACAGGTCGACCATTCCTGAGACGTGTGGTTAATTGAAACCGAACCACCAAAGAACGCCGGCCTCCGTGGCTGAGTGGTAGCGTCTCAGCCTTTCATTCAGAGGTCCCGAGTTCGAATCCTGGTCAGGCATGGCATTTTCACACACGCTACAATTCATTCATCTCATCCTCTGAAGATATACCTTAAAAAAAAAAACCACCCATAGTAAAAAAAAAATAATCATACATGAAAAAGATTACCTAACATTTCTTTTTTGAGTTGGAGGTAACTTATGATTAAGTTTTATAATAAAATCATAATTTTATGTTTAAATAAACCATAAGACTGTTATAAATTCTAAAAATTTGTATTTTTTTTCTGTTCTCCTATCACGAAAATCACTTGCAAGAATTTTGTTTTGATTTCTCTACATTTACATTATTAAATGAAAAAAACTAAAACAAATTCAACGAAAAAATTTACACCAATAAATAGTAACCTATAATTTTCTTTTTGTGGGTTGGATGTGATTAATTACGATGAAATTCTATTATAATATTATTACTCTCTCTTTTTCTGTTTAGCCTCCGGAACTACCGTAAGGTATTACTTCAGAGGATGAATGAGGATGATATGTATGAATGAGAATGAAGTGTAGTCTTATACAATCTCAGGTCGACTACTCCTGAGAAGTGTGGTTAATTAAAACCCAACCACCAAAGAACAGCGGTATACACGATCCAGTATTCAAATCCGTATAAAATTTTTTAACTTTACTAGGATTTGAACCTTAGAACTTTCGACTTCGAAATCAGATGATTTGCGATATCGCGTTAACCGCTAGACCAACCCGGTGGGTATAATATTATTACTAAAGTTTATTATTTGCGCTTAAAACAATTAAAAGTTTGAAACCAAAAAAAAACATTTGAAAATTCAAAAAAATTCATATTTTTTAAGTTAGATCGCTTCCCCAGCAATATTCCCTGGAAGTATTTTTTTTTATGAAAACAAAATAAATTCCATTAAAAAAAAATAGCCAATAAATAAAAAGAATGCTGTTTTCGCTTTTGAGAGAAAGGTGAATTTTGAAGCAAAATGTTTTTAAAAATGGTGAGATAAGCATGCACGCATGCCTAATCCACGAATATTACCCTCCAATTTTTATTTTTATTTTTGCGGTTCCTAGATCATGAAACGTCAAAAAATGCAAAAAAAATAACCCCTATTTTTTGACTGATTACCATACTATCCTTCTTGCAGTATAGATAGTAAATATAAAAGGAGCTCTTAAATGTACCCAAAATTATTAGTTATACAGTTTTTACGGTGTTATAACTAAATATTACATTAACTTATTATATTAAGTAATTATTATTAATTATTGTAATGTCAAAGATATATATTATTGCCTCAATTAAAAATTATTATTTTTTCAAATTATTAACGTTCTGCATCTGTTTAATAGTAGTTGAGGATGTATTACGTAATCCATCGACTAATCTTAAGCTAACTACCTTACTATTAAAAATAGATATGTTCACTATTTAGTATTTAAGAATTACTATTAAAATAATATATAAAATTAAAATTAAAAAAAAATTCACAACGAAAAAACCTTAAATACGTGAAACAAATTTCAAGCTATACGTGAAATTTATTGCATGTTTTTATTTTTTTTTAACCCCCGGAACTACCATTAGGTATTACATCGGAGGATGAAGATGAATAAGGGTATAGCGTGTGTGAAAATACCACCCCTGACCGGGATTTGAACTCGGGACCTCTAAATGAAAGGAGGAAACGCTACCAGTCGCACCACGGATGCCGGCATATGAAACATTATTAGTATAAGGAAAGTTAACATAGTTTAGAAATTAGATCCAGTTAGAAAAAAAATTATTTGAATATGAATGAATTTATAAAACTGTTAACAGTTTGAAACAGATATCTGACGATTTGTGGTTCAACCTGTTTTTACACTTTGAATCAGATGATTCTTGCAAACCGGCATATATAACTTTTCTATGAAATAAAATTTTAAATCAATATTTTTCACGATTGAAGACATAACATCGGAAAATGATGACTACGCAGAGAAATGTTGACTGAAAAGCTTGGATCGAAATTAAATTAATTTTATAATTCAACTACAAATCTGGCTAAATATCAAATGGAATTAAAATGGGATTTGTTCAACAACTTTTATTTTAAATGAAATGACGTAATGATTGAAAAAATAAATCTGCTTCTGCATGTGTTCAAGATGATTTGTTTAATATGATGCCAAGTGAACTGACATAACTGCCAAGTGACTTGGGCATCGCCTGGAAAAATATTCCAAGTTTATATTAAATGGGGTGGGGAGAATAATTTTAATATTTAGAATAATGTTAGTATCACTTCGTAAGGTAAACGTGGAATGTGCTTGATTTTGTCGGATTTATCTTCATTCTCCAGTTATCAAGTAATCTTTCTACTTGGTGCGAGTGACGTGAGTTTAAAGTAGATGTTTGGATGGAATGACTTGACATAATAGCAGTGTCGTCCGCTAGCTTATTTTAGTATTCCGAACAACAGGGAACTCCGATACGTATACTGAATACTGAATGGACGAGATTATAGACCCATGTGGGACGCCTGCTTCGATACAGTTTATATCTGATTAAGGGATACCCATGTCGTACTAAAAACCATCTGGTTGTTAGAAATGATTTCAAAATAAGTAATGCGAATTTGGCAAAACTGTTTCACTAAATAGTAAACCGTTACGTAAAAATTTGTCAAAGAATGATTTCAAACATAATAGAATACAACTGAAGTGAATTTCACTTCTTCCAAAACAATTCGATGTAACTATTGGAGAGTATCTCTTCAAAAATCAAAATAGTGTACAATATAATGTTATTTGTGCCATGAATAAAATATAAAGTTGCAGTATGAAAAGATAACCAGTAAGAAGATTTAATCCATTTTTAAGGAGACTACTACTTAATAGATCAAAAACATGCATTAAAAATTAACACGTTTAATATAATTTTAAATAATGAAAATATAGTTAATAAACAAAATTTTAAAACTGATTGGATCAGTAGAAAAAAATAAATAGAATCCAAATTATTCGAAAATTTATAATCTATAATTAAAAATAAATTGAAATACGGGCCGAAGTAATACACGTAGTTTCATTATCTACTAACAAACTGAAATAACAGCGTAGTTCATTTTAATTCGTTCACCGAGTTATACGTACTACTTAACAGTTTTTATAATAGGTTTTTAATTACGTCAGTTTGTGATGAAGCACAAATCTCAGTGAAAATACTTTTAAAAAATAGTTTAAAAGCAAAAATTTATTTTAAAAAAATTATAATTTTTAATAGTAAAATACTGTAATTAGAGTTAATTGTTGGGATGCTAAATATTAAAATAGCCGGCTTACGTGGCGCGAGTGGAAGCGTCTTGGCCTTTCATCTGAAGGTCCCGGGTTCCAATCCCGGTCCAGCATGGCATTTGGCATTTTTCACACGCTACAAATCAATCATCTCATCCTCTGAAGCAATATCTTACGGTGGTCCCGGAGGTTAAAAAAAAAAAAAAAATTAGTTTAGTGTAAACTAAAACTTGTTTAAATAGTGACGTACGCATGCAAAGTGTGTGTGTGTGTTTGTGTGCACACGCGATAAAAATGTGTATCACGAATAAAAACAAAAGGAACAAAGTAGGAAAAAAATCAGTTAGGATCCAAAAACACTTTGTGTTTTTGATACTAATACCAAAAATTTAACAAATTTTACTATGAAAAGATTAATTGAGATTTTACAAACATATTCTAATTTCTTTGTAAAATATATGATCCTAAGATACATATCCAGTAGGAAATTACAATAAGATGGTGAAAAGATTTCATTCGTAAAATTCCTAGAAACTAATAAGTAGAACATTTAAGAGTGGTATTTTATTGCTTAATACTGAATAGCTACACTAATTTCTATAAAATAAACACGGTATCTTACTGCATAAAAGATAATCAAACTTTAATTTCTTTTTCTTTTTGATAGATGTAAAAAGAATGATATAAGCATGAAAGCGAAAAAAAAAATAGGTTTTATTTAAAGATGCAAATATAAAAAGAGATTTAAATATGTTTAAAGATCATATAATGTTTAACAAATCTACAAACGATAAAAATATATAAATATCTTATATATAAAAATATATAAGAAATGAAATTAAACACACAAAAAAAAATAAATAAAAAAAAATAACACTATTGAATATAATCTTCGCATAAGAATTAAAAATAATAGGCTCTTTCATATTTAAAGATCTTATCTAATACAAAGAATGTTACATTTCATTTAACTGTTAATTAACAATTATTTAATAGTTGAATTCGGTGAATGAATTTGGATATTTTAACAATTACGTACTGCGTAAACATATTAATCTGGAATTGCCTTTTTAATTTTAATTAATTTTAACGAAGAGTAGGCATATTTCATTTTAATTTATGGACTTGGTAATAGATAGGCCCTAGCTGCAAATTATGACAAATACGATTGTATATTTGCGAGGATAGTATAGTCGGAAAATAAACTGTAAACTGAAAATAAACAAATATGAAAATTTGTTTTAAAGAATTTAAAGATTTTACCGATATTATTCGTAGTGAAACAACTGCATTAAAATAGTACAGACATTGCAGATCAACTGCATTAAGATATTGAGAACAGCATAAGAAAGCTTACATGACGGATTTTAGCAACATTATACAGCTTTGAGGATCTGCAAGTTTAGAATAATAACTGATAGGATGTAAATAAACAGAAATACATAATCGTACACATATAAGCTGACTGAAGATAATTAAAGCTGACAAAAGGAAAGATCTTAATTACTTAACTGCCTTCAGGCCTATCAAAACATAAGTGCAGATTTTGTTTACGATCTTTGAAAGACAATTTACTCTTTTTTTAGTATTTTTCCCCTGCCCTCTGGGTCGGACCTACAGTCAAGTATTGCGCAACCCAGGGCCTCAATCCGTTGCCTCTAACGGGCCTTCCCGCCTACCGGCTGTGAATCCGGCATGCACGTCAGCCCGCCGGGTCTGGATATTATCGCTTGCCTCTGAGTTCAGGTGAACCGGATCTATAACCGGATCCGGTTCCCGGGCTCCACCCTCTCCTCCAGGTCTCGGTCGTACTTTCTGCCAATTGCCCACTGAAATGGAGAATACCCTTACACGTATCGGTACCTCCCCACCGGTTCGGATCTTTTCCGTAAGTTTTTTATTTTTTTATTCCGTTTTTTTAAATTTATTTATTACTTGTTTCCTTTTTTTTTTGACAGGTTAATCTCTCGAAAAATTATGCGTTTGGTTTCGGTACATTTATATTGTAACGGAAATTTAATTATAAAAGTTTATTGAAATTTTATGAAAAGTTGGAGTTTGAGAAAAAGAAATCCAATAAATTTATTTTTCTTTAAACCATTGAATTTAAAAAAATACTTTTAACTAGATGGTAACGAAAAAATGAGCGTTAAGAAATTTATAACACTTGAATAAATATGTGATAATGAAAACACGTGTATTCTTGGAGTTATTCTTGGCATTCCTTGTTGCTAATGAGTTGAAAAATTTAATAAAATATTTATAAATTATTAATACTTTATTTATTTACAACAGTTATAACTCTTCAAAATTATTAACGTTATATAATAAAATATATGAGTTGAGAAATTCAAAGAAGACGGATGTGACTTTTAGGACTGAATTTTATTTTCCTTTAATTAAAATAACTTAGTTTTTTTTTTAATGATCAACGAAATAAAAAGATAACATAAAAAAGTAAAATTAAAAAAAGAATATTATTTACAAAGGCTTTATCAATTATTTTTAACTCAAAAAAAATTTGGTTTTCGACTTCACAATTTCGCAGCCGGAACCCACTGATTTTCAGAATACATCGCACTACATACGTTCGATTAATGAGTAGACTCGTACTTACAAGCATCAAGTTTAAATTCGCTCACCATTGTGACTAATTGCATAAACGCCTAATAAACATACGCCAATACAGTGGCAACATAACCTAAAGAAGTTTGATGTTATGTTGTCTGTTGTCGACTTTAAATTGAGCTTAACTGAAAAATGAATTAACCAATCTTCATCAAATTCTTGCATACAACTTCAGACACACTAACTACTACAGCATATCTATATTTCAATGAAACTGATCAAGTAATTTTGGAGATTTTCAAGCCACAAATTTTAAATAGATTTCATTTAATAACAATATTATTTATTATTATAATTTTTTTATTTACTTTTTTAGTTACAGCCGGTAAGGAAAAACCATCTATCATTGAGTATTACCAGTACACGGTATGGAAAATCTATAACATGTTTGTCACAAACTAAAATTTCCAAACTGTTAGAAAATTTTTACCTAAAGGCAATGTGAATTAAATACTTCTACTTCTTTCATGAAAATGAAATAAATGAGTCATTCAGTGGCTACGGGATTTCAATGTTCGTTTTTATACATTTTACAGATGAATTATCATAATTCATAGGGTAAATGTAGTAAACAGTGTAGTATAGTAAATAGTATAGCGTTCATATAGTAAATTGTGTAATTTTCATATTGAAATGCTAAACAATTAAAAAAAATTATAAAACAAATAGATTTCTAAATGAAAGCTAGTAAAATCTGTTAAATTAAATAAAGGAATGCTTGAAATCGATCTGTTATGGATAAATTCTTAGTAGAAGGTTCTATTTAATACTTTAGAAGGAAGATTGACAATTGACGAAGTATAGTAACGTTACGTTACAGAGTCGAGCTTAATATCAGGAAATGAAGCTTCAAGAATATTAGAAAGATTATAAAAAAGACACAAGTGTCAGAACATTGAAAAAGGAAGGTTTGTCAAAACATAGTTGTCAGCGGAGATTGCCGCTCCGCGGGCCTTCGTGGAGTGGTATACTCTCTACATTTCATGTGGGTTCGAATCCCAATCATATTTTCACAGGATAGAAAGAACCATCTCTCTTCAGAGGCTCTGAAGAGAGCCTGTAGCTGCAAAAATAATAAGAGTTGCTTTTTCTGAACTAACAAATGATATTTACTAAACTGTCACTCCCTGTGATATTGAAGCTGTTCACGAACCTAAATATTATCTATTTTTACGTTTACTTCTTGATATATAAATAGTATGTATTTGGCTCTGTAAGATGATCAACTCAATTCTTAAATTCCCAAGCACTTTTTAGTATGGTATTCTTGTTTTTTTTTTTTGAAACGGCAACATAATTTACGGGAGTGATTTGTAATTCAAATCGGGTCATATACAACCATTACTGTTTAATCAAGCACGATAAAATTACAATATCTGGTTGAAATCAGCCTTTTAAATGAAGGTATTTTAACATCTGTAATGGAAAAACCTCAGAAAGAGTAATAATGTCCAAGGTTGAAAATGGCAGGTATTTTTTAAATCCCCTAGGAACTTCTGGAGCACTCTGTACCTGAAGTTTTTCCGTCATTGAATACGAATGAAGTGTAGTCTTGAGTACTTTACCTTATTTCTATATTCTATTAAACAGAGTGATCCACGAAGAATGTAACAAACTTTCAGGACATGTTCTACTGATGAAAATAAAGTTCATATGAATGTAATTTCGTAAATATTATGTTAGCGAGTCGGCTGGCAAAAGATTTCACCCCGATTTCTGCGCTTTCGTTAATATTAAGCCAGACAATAATACATAGGACTCAAATTAATAAGTAAATTTAGTGGTTTTTATATGAAAACTGAACTGAAAAAACTTCTAGAACTGTATCTTTTGTGATATCTAGAATAAAATACAGTTCTAGGAGTTTTTCTTCTTTTTTTTTAATTTTTCAGATCAGATTTCATATAAAACCACTAAACTTATTTCTTAATTTGTCTCTGTTATCTCTTAATTACAGCCTGGCTTAATTTTACTGCAGGCGTAGTAACCAGGGCAGCATTTTTCGCCAGTCGATACTAGCAAATGAAGCGTTGCTGAACCTATGTTTATATGAACTTTCTTCTTTCTTTTCACTAGTAGAATATGTCCTAAAAGTGTGATAGATTCTTCGTGAATCATCTACATAATATATATTGAGACATTTCGTGTACGTAAGTTTCCAATGACAATTTTTTTTATAATTAATTCTAAAAAAAAAAACCTCGCAGAAGTAAATTTTACGAAATTCAACCTCCTCTTTGTGATAAACAGCACTATCTATAATATCTACCACTATCTACCATACCAAATTTCACTTCTGTTAAGTTTATGAAACATTCTTGAAATATAATCACAAATACATCCACCCATAAATATAGATATTTGTAAACATGATTTTGATGTATTTCTGAGGATCGCAAAATGTAAAAGAATATAAAAAAGTCCAACGGAACCAGTTCTTAGATATGGAAATACTTTTCATAAAAAGAAATAATGTTATTAAATGTAAGAAAAAACAATTTCATTAATTGATAATAAAAAAAATTAAATATCATGACTGATTAAATCAAAATATTATTTCAAATATAGACATAACTTTTGAATAATTAAAAGCCGTCGATATATAACTAAAATAAAATAATGTGTTACGTAAATAATTTATACAAAAAACTAACTTTATTTTGCAGCACGAAGTTTAAAACAAGTCATCCATTAATTTTATAAAGAACGATGATTATTTCACTACACATTTGAATAAGAAATGTTATATTACAACATGAATAATTTCACTTAACTTCGTAGAATCAAACAAAATCATCACGTTAAAAATATACCATCAATATAGGTTTATCACAATACACTGACTGAACCAAATGACAACCACACATATAGATTATAACGGCATACAAACATTACTTAAGTTATTTGAGCAAGTGTTAAACGGAAAACAATCCATAAACGTGTTCTTAAACCATTTATTTGTCTTTTATAATCGTGAATACAGAGTGTTTACAAAAGGTCATGATCAAACTTCGTTTAATAATTCTACATTCAACCAATAGACAAAACACCGGTAAACATATATATGAAAAAAAAATTTCCCGTCTGTACTTCTTTTTTAGCCCTTAAATAGTTTCATATAAATATTGAAACCGAATTCGATCAAAAAATTTTAACACATGTAACTTTTTTTGGGGAATTTTGTGCACATTTTGTTCAATCGATTGCAATCAATAAGGGAGGGAGAACTATATGTTATATTGTCCTAAATCCAAAATTTGAAAAACCTACGGGTAATCGTGTTTGAGTTATGCGAGATAAATACATACGTATAGACGTCACGCCGAAACTAGTCAAAATGGATACTTCCCCTTCAAATCTGAAAACCGAAATTTTTCGCGATCACAATACTTTCTCTACTTCATACAAGGAAGTAAAACACAATTTTTAATTAAAAACCTTTCTTTATGGGATAAGACACACCGATACATTATTTTTTTATCATAAATAATTTCATTTTTTATTCTTTTTATTTACTATTTCTTTGCAATGAGAATTTTGTTACTGTTCGTAATGTTCATGAAAACGTCAATATGTAAATAAATTATTTAGTAAAGGGATTGAATTAAAAGTCACAAAATAGAAATGACAAACGTTACTTAAAAGTTTCAATGGTGTATATACATATATACATTCATATATATATATCATAAGAAGATATAATTATTAGGCTGTAATATAATACTTCGGTAATGGATACTCGCAAACTATTCAGCAGATAAAAATACAAATATTTCCACAGATAAATCATTTAGTCCTATGTAACTATATAAATACTAAAATCGGTTGATTTTATTCCCCTTTTGGGCAACTACGAACTACATTTAACATTATTCAAAGCGCCACATGAAAGGAAGACCCTCACACTCTTCGTAAGTTCTTCTGTTACAAACCCTTTTTGTTTGGTTTTTAACCTTCTTCTTCGAAGAAAACCCTACTTGTTTGTTTTACGTCCAAAATTTCTATTCCTGCTTTGTTGAAGTCCTGCTTTACTTAATTTATCATCAAATTGTCATTAATTTAATTACTTTACACTTTTAGTTTTTCTTTTTAAAAAAGAGAGAATTTTTTGGGGAATTCTATATTTTTATCTTTGTTTTTGTCTTCAGTCATTTGATTGGTTTGATGCAGCTCTCCAACATTCCCTATCTACTGATAGTCGTTTCATTTCGGTAACCCCCTACATCCTACATCCCTAACAATTCGTTTTACATTTTCCAAACGTTGTCTGCCTGCACAATTTTTCCTATCTACCTGTCTCTCCAATATCAAAGCGACTATTCCAGAATGCCTAATATGTGGCCTATAAGCCTGTCTCTTTTAACTAAATTTTTTTAAATCCTTCTTTCTTCATCAATTTGTCGCAAAAACTCTTCATTTGTCACTTTATCCATCCATCTGATTTTTAACATTCTCCTATAGCACCACGTTTCAAAAGCTTCTAATCTTTTCTTCACAGATACTCCGATCGTCTAAGTTTTACTTCCATATAAAGCTACGCTCCAAACGTATACTTTCAAAAATGCTTTTCTGACGTTTAAATTAATTTCTGATGGAAGAAAATTATGTATCTACCTGAAAGCCCGTTTCGCTTGTGCTCCTTGGCATATTACATCATCCCTGGTTCGTCCATATTTAGTAATTCTCTTTTCCAAATAACAGAATTCTTCTATCTCCTTAATATTTTTTCTTCCAATTTGAAATATGGCTTTATGAAACCCAATTTCCCCTCATGCATTATCACTATTATTTTATTAAATCACCAGTATATTATCTTGTGAGTGGAATATATATATATATATATTAAGGATGTCATCCTTTGTAAGATTAAATATTTTCATAAATTTTTTTGGGATTCTTTTCCAAGGCCCATGTTTATAATCTTCAAGAAACAATAATAATAATAATTTTGGGCGAATTACAATATTCAAAGTTTTAATTTTGTATTTATAAATTTTTTTTTTTTTTTGTATACAATTACTTCAAATGTTAATTCCATTTTGATCATCTGATTCATTCTTTTTGACCGTTCCAATCTAGTAGCACTGTGGTATTTTAAGTGTTTTACCCTTTCTGTTTTACTTAAATTTTAGTTAATGAATTAAAAAATTTATTTTAACAGAAAAATGGTTTAAGAATGACGGTAAATTTTATGTTCACCGTTTTTATGACACTAATTATTTTGTTACATGTTTTATTGCATTATAAAGAGTTATAGTTTTGAACATTTAAGTCACATTTGCAATGGCATTCATTTAAACAAATGAAAATAAATCTAAATTTACTGTTTTAATAACATAACGTAATAGTATCAGAGACGTGTTAGCACTCCAATAATAGTTTAGTAGCAGCCTAATATAAACAACAGAAATTTTGTTACTGGTTACATTAATGTGTTGAAAATTACTTATTTGTTCCAAACACGCGCGATTTTTTTAACACTACAATTACATAAATTTAACTTGGTTCAGAACAAAAGAAATTTATGTAGTAATATAACAATCTTAAAAAGTAAATTTTTTAATACATGCTGTAAAAATAAAATATGGTAAATTGATAAAAACTTTCAATACTAAGGTGACAATTTGATTAAATTTTGGAAAAAAAACCGTGAGTTGTAAATAAAATAATGATGAAAACTATTTACGAGAAATAAGATTTAATAAGCTTTGACATAAGTTATTTTATAGAATATATACTAAAAACTGCACAAGTAATGGAGATTTTAATAAAATTTAATAATAGCGTTCTCATAGAAATCAGGAGCAGATGAACGCAAGAAAGCCCCTATCATTTAACTCAAATCAGAAATACTACAATAAATAATAGACGAATAGGGTTAAGATATATTACGTGAAAACTAACTCGGATGTAAAATAAACATGAATACAAAGGATTACAATTAGGATTACTTCCTAATTTTCATAATCTTGGACGGCAGCTGTAAAAAGCAAAGTTGCTGCAATAAAACGATAAGGAATTCGATAATGTGATGTAAAACAGAAAGTAAAATTATATTTTTAAAATTATATATTTTAATGGTACCGGAGTAAAATACAGGGAAAGAAGAATAATTTACAACTCGGATTAAAATTAAAATATATTTCGATTTTGAACAGTAGATTAGAAAAACTACTGAGAAAAATTGTCTAAATATAGAATTATTTATGTAAGTGTCACTGAAAACTAAGTATACTGTTGAATGTATTAAACATATGGATTGAGAAAAAAGTTGTTTGTTCCTATTTCAAAACTAAAGGATCGAAATCAGATTTATTAGTTATCGGAGTAAGAGTCTTCCCTTAATACAAGATATAAAATTTGACGAAGATTTTAACAACTAGGCTAACATCCAAAGTTGAAAATGTTTTACGTGAAGAAAAATCTAGTTTCAGAAAGGGAAGAACATATAATTATAACATAAGTGAAAAACAGACTGAAGCATTGAAGCAGATAAGTGAAAATTACAGAGAAAATAATTGTACCACATATATTTTATTTACTAGCTATGCAAAGGGTTTGAAATGGTAGAGAGAGAGATTATGGAAAAAAGAGGTGTACCGCAACATTTTACATAAATATTCAATTTAAGATGGTACATACGATGAAAGAGGAATGTTTTGTTAGTGGAGATGGGCAATTTTCAGATGCTAAGATTAAGTCACATGTGGTTAATTTAAATAAGCAGTTTTTCAAAGTATTATTTAATACATAATGCTATGGGCGTTATACAGGTGATTCAGGAGGAAAATGAAATAATTTGGGAATTGATTCTACAATTTGAAATAAAGAAAAAAAATTCTTTATTAAAAAAACAAAATTATTTCCCAGCTATGAATTTCTAGTTCGAATAGGTAGGTTGAAAGATTAGCAAAACCGATAACAGAATAAACTCCTAATGAATGCAGCCGCATAGAAAAAATTTTAAAAGCTGCCCCGATCAGTGAAATAATGGATAAAGTCATCAGACAGAATGATCTGACGCCTAAAGGAAAAAATTACACTTAGGAAATTAATGCTAGTACACAAATAAGAAAATGAATATTCACTGTGGAACGGGAATAATGACTGAATCTTTTGGTTTAATTACTCGGAATAAGGTAGCAGTAGACACTAAATGGAAGTTCAAATCCTAGTAAAGATAAAAAATTTTATACGGATTTCAATACTAGATCGTGGATACCGGTGTTCTTTGGTGGT
>JAAAKQ030116983.1:0-13894 GCA_010016005.3 Zanna intricata
GTGTGTGTGTGTGTGTGTGTGTGTGTGTGTGTGTGTGTGTGTGTGTGTGTGTGTGTGTGTGTGTGTGTGTGTGTAGGCACGCACACATATACACATAGCAATAACTAATATTAAAGTTAATATTTTATTTTCATAAACATTAATATTTTTAATATACTTACTATTTTTTTCTTTATTCTTCAAAATATTTTGCTATGTTATTTTTACACTAAATTTAAACAATTATTTTAAAATTAATTTTATTTAAACAACTTAACATATATAAAACACTTCAATATGTATAGGTATACACAACCATATCTACAAAGCAACATGCTCCGAATAACTACAAGTCTTTCTATACTGTATTTTTTTTTGTTTAACCTCCGGAACCACCATTAAGGTATATCTTCAGAGGATGAGATGAATGAATTGGAGCATGTGTGAAAAATGCCATGCCTGACTGGGACTCGAACCCAGGACCTCTGGATGAAAGGCCGAGATGCTACCACTTGCGCCATGGAGGCCGGCTCTATACTGTATTAATATATATGTATATGCTTATTGGTATACAGAAAGATAGAAAAAGAGTGGGAGAAAGAAAGAGAAGTGGAATCTACGTCTTTCTTTACTGTATATTGATATAAACATATATGCGCTTATGCGTAAGTATACATTACTTTCAAACTAAAGTTATATACCTACTACACTAGTACAAAAAAATAAAGGGACACCTATATTTTATGATAAAAAAATTATTGTATTCAAACTACTTTAACTTTGCAACCAAGAGGTTTAGAGAAATTAATAAAAAAAAAAAAAATTAAAGCTTCAATACTCCACTTTTTGACTGTACTTCAGATTTCAAAAATCATCAAATAAAAAAAAAATCAGTGAGAAGAAAAGTTTTACAAATTTTAAAGTTTTTCTTCATGTTTGACAAGCACATGGGGAAACATGATTTTAATGCAGTTTTCTGTAAACTGCATTAAGATCATTTAAAATCTTAAGACTTTACCTTTAATTTATTTTTTTGTATGTCTCTCTCTATGATTTTTCTGAACTCCTCTTCTAAAGTGAAATACTCCACTTTAAAAAGAAAAGACCATTTTTATCTTTAATGCTGCATATCTCCCAAACTAAGCATTTTTAATTGCTCTTATTTAAAACATAAGTTTCAACTTAGAAATAGGATATGCCGCATTTAAAAACAATAACTACAATTACTTTTTTTTATGAACGCATCAAAAACAGTAATTGCAATTATTATTTTTAACAGATGGTAAGTTTAAAAATTTTGGGGAGTACCAGAAAATGTTTGATTCTCAATGTGGGCAGTGGGCGAAAAAGTTTAAGAATCAATGTAATATACTAACTCAATCCATGACTGCTAAAAGAGAAGAGAGCAATGTTATAAAAACAGAAAAAATTTATTTCAGAAAAGAAAATTTCCATTTCCAAAATAAATGTTCATTAATTGATTAAACTAATATGTTTAATCAGATGGTTGTAACAAATTCTGTATCGTTCTGAGTATAAAGCATACATTTTCTTATAAAAATAAATGATACAATTTTTAACCTGAGGTTTTCATTCATGTAATTATTATTACATGAATTATTATACACTTGAATTATTATTCAAGTAGGGTTATTGTATATTCCTAACAATAAAATAAACAGTATCAAAGAAGTATAAAAAAGTAATCATTTTTTATTCAAGTATTGTAATCGCATATTTATCAACATTATTAGTTAGTAAATTCACAGCAAAATACATTTGTGTTTTCACCTTAACAGAAAATTATTAAAATTGCTGGTCGAATTTTGTTAAAGAAAATGAGAAAGAGGTACAAATATAAACAATGTGCAACCCTTCCTTGCCTGAGGTCAGAGCTGCTAGCAGTTTATGGAGAAAACTGACTGACAGCCAAACAATGGGTTGCCTGCTATTTTTCCTGGACACATGGTTACAGATAGTAGGAATACAGCAATAAAAATTATTTAAAATTTTTTTCTTTTTATTAATCTAATTAAATAAGCTCAACATCCAAAAATCGAATTAGAGTCCTTGATAGTATCCTTTTCTTATTAATTTTTAACAAAATATCTTTCTTATCAAAGCCATAATCCGATAAAAAAATTCCAGTACAGATACTCTCTCCAGTAGATAATTTTCCAAAAGCCTACAAGATCTAAACCTAATGTTCTATTATTATATACACTCAGATGTCTTCTGACGAGTGAAGATTTCATCTCTCATATACTTTCAATAATATTCTGATTCTAAAAGATGTGCCCTAATTACCATAGAATAGGAAGTCAGAAATAATAGAAAAAATGTATTATTGACAAACGAATATAGATATGGTCATAAACAGTTTTAATACCCATAGTTCAGCTTTATTAGAATAAGATGAAAATAATAAAAAAAGATATTTTATTATGATCTAGTTTTGTGATAGATAAATTTGTATTTTATTAAGTAAATTATATAAGCATCAGTGCTAATCAAGAGATGGAGACAACGGCAATGTAAAGGACCTGCCCCTCTGGAGACCATCCCATTCCCAACATTAGGACGTACTAATTCTTTATTATGCTATTAATAAATAATATTGAAAAGATAATTATAATTTAGGTCATTAGGTTAGTATAATTTAGGTTAATTATTTTAAGTAAATAATTTATTCTTAATCTTAAAAACATTTACTTCAAAAAATATGACCAAAGTATTTTTCCAAAATTTTAAAACTAACGTTTAGAATGCAGTTTATATTCAGAATAATATCATTGCTATAACAGAACTATGCATGTAAAAAAAGATAAATTATTTCATTATAGATTATAACATACTTTTACAATATGAATCTGTAATGAAATTATAAATAACATTACATAATAAATAAACCAAAATATAGTGAGATTACATTGCTTTCTTACAAAACATAGTTCTCAACAATGTAAATATATTTTTATTACATGATATGTGCTTTGTTAGTTTAATACATTAAGTGCATGATTATCTGCTGGGTTCAGTAAAAATAAAACTGCCTCATATCACAGCCATCTGTAATTAGTGGAGATGATACTTTATTAGAAAGGTGAAGCTTTTTTTACACTAAAGTGTGGGCACTTGTAATAAATGAATGGGTAATTTAAGAATTTAATAAATTATAACATTTTATTAGACTTGGTTATCGAGTGATTTAATACAGGTAGGCTACCTATACTAAAAATTAATAGCCTATTCGTAATAACTGAATGAGGCTGGTAGATCAACTGTAAAGTAAAAATTAATTTAAACAGTAATAAATCAGATTTACAATGTGTGTCCTAAGCTCATAATAATATGACTAGCATGGGATGTTTTACTATTCTAAAATCTGATATTTTTAAGAATGACTTGTGTTTCATGTCACCCAGTCTAAAGCAGCAAACAGTTGCTCTTTAATATACAGAGAAAAAGATGTTTGATTGATATTGTGCTATTACAAACTAGATAAAATCTTCCAAGCAACTGTAGGCCAGACTGATATCTTGCTTGAAAGGAGTTAAAAGTATCCCTTTGAATAATTTTGTTTATTGCATTTCATCTTCTCTTAGTAAGTGAATCATCCCTCTACCCTACCCTTTCCTACCACGTATTATACGTGGCATCTTATACGTAGCAGAGGGCATCTTGCTTACAGAACACCCTTCCTCTGGATGTTCTGTAAGCAAGATGCCCTCTGGATCTTTGCCAAGAGTATGTTAAGAATCATACCATTAAGGATATTGGTATTTTTTATGGTTTGATGAAGTGTATTTTCCTGTAAACACATCCAGGTTGGAGTTTTCTATCTGGTGGCAGTAAAAGAAGCTCGACAAGAAACTGAGATGTTTGTCGGTTAAATGTATACCTCACACAATTGTCAAAAGAAGTTTCCCTTATAGGGGCTAATTAGTTTTTGAAAATAACTGAAACTCCATAAATAGTGCTATGGAATTAAAAACGTTATTATTTATATTGCAGGTTTGTACAAATCTTGTAGACAAATTAAAATATTGCATTATTGTGATACATTTTCATTTATGTATGAATTGCAATGATCTTATAACATATAATCAAGATATTTATATTACAGCTTATAGATAGGTACATTCTACTATGGAGAGGCAAATAATCTTGGTAATATTATATTAAACTCAAATCATTTGATATATTTTAGTAATAAATTTGCTAAAAATTATTTATATTACTGATTTGCCTATTTTTTCAGATACTCACATAGAATTGAGTTTGGTAATTTTAAACTTCATCTTTATAACACTTAGTATTTATTTCTGAAGTACTTTTGTAGTATAAACTACATCATCAGTAAACACCTTAATAAATTGTATTAAAATTAAATACAGTACTCGAACAAACATGATTTTGCAACTATTTGTAATGTCCCATCTCTTAATACAGAAAATAGTAGCAACTGGATTAACATGAGAAAATTCACTCAAAATATCTGATTTTACTCAAATGTTATTTTAGAAATAGTTAATTTTCATAAGGAAAAATATATACACAACTTAGATTTTACATTAAGTCCAACCCACTTCAGGGTATAATACTCCCTAATTAATTTCCTTACCTTAAATCTGAATTTCTTTTTGTTAATTTAAATAAAAGTTAATCTACCTGAAGCTATTACACTAAATTTCATCTTGAGTTAAGCTAAAAGTACGTTATGCCACATGGGATATATACTTAAATAGATATAAAACTAATATGTGCATGCGCGCATACACACACATATATATCTTAAATATATTTAAATTAATAGGTACATTAATATATATAATTAGTTAAAGATATATAATTTTATGATTGTAAATAACCTGATATGAATACACAATTCATAACATGGCCAATCTGCATGGCAAAGTAATACTGTCTCGATCTTTCATCTGGAGATCCTGGGTTTAAATTCTTGTCAGACATGACATTTTCATATGCTACAAAATTAAATTATCATAAAATAATCACTATCGGGCCTAAGCTTGCTGTTGTTTTGAAATAAATAAATAGATCTACTCCTGAGAATAGCAATCATTCCAAGATAGGCTTAACAGGGCAGTTGAGGAGTTAAACCGTTTCCCACTGACTTGTTTACTAAGCAAAATATATTGCTACATATTTTATTAACACATCAAATCAGCCAAAAAGCTATTTATATTCAAACCTAAAACAAGCAATATCTTTCATTTTATTCACCATACGTACCACTATACAACAGGTTGTACAATGGGCAAAATTACCCTCAGACACAAACTATGAGGTGAAGACTGATTGACTTTATAATTGATGCAATCGTACTTGTAATCGTATTTATAAAACTTGAGAATTAAAATATTACACAACTGATATATATATATATATTACTTGTACATCAGTTATATAGTAGTTATCTCGTACATGTATATTTATTTTATATATACTAAAGTTCAATATAATTAAAAAAAAAAAAAAACAATTAACATGAACATCACATATTAATTTTATTTTTAAGTCAATAAATATTTATTTCATTTAACTAACACTAATTAAATAATAAACTAAGCAAATAAAATTAATGTTAACGATTTTAATTATATAACTGCTAATTTTAAACTAAAATAGTTTTGGTTTGTTGCATTAGATAGCATTGGTTTACAGATTTAAAAAAATTATTGCTAACTGATTTTTTGCCACCCTGCACTCTTTCCTATTAAAAAGTAGTCACCTACATGGATTGGTCTTGTAAATCTAACCACTTGTCCTTGGAAATGTAAAGTTTGTCTTTTGTTTTAATTTTTACTATGTTTTTTAATTATACAAATTGGATCGGTTTTGAAGAGAGGATACTCTTAAAACACAGACGAGGCAGAATAATGGTTGTTAGTCAGAACATGGAAGGTTCATAATGTGCAAATAAATAACATTATAATCATTAACCCTGTATGAATTAGTAATTTATGTTTCTGAAAAAAAGTAATCAGTTACTTCCCTTACCACCTTTGACTAAGGAAACCTCTAATTTTACCTAGGCTTTGTATAGTTGGTTTTCAAATTTTTGAGTTCATATGGGTTTAAAATATGGTGGTCTCATACAATATTTTTGTAATGCTTAATGTTTTGAGGGACAAAAAAGTTTTTATTCCCCTGACAATGATGGTTAATTACTACACACATTTTTTTATTTAGCTATAGCTGTTATTTAAAAAATACTAATTATTTCAAACTTTTTGGTATGAAGACATCAAAAATTAAACAACCATAATGAGAATATACAATTAATTATTATTAGGGATTTAAAGAGGCATATTTTTATAATCTATTAAGTGTTTCACACAAAAACTATGAAATAATAAAAAAAAGGAGCCAAAAAAGGGAATTTTTTAAGAGAATGTTAGGAATGAAAAAGAAAAGATTGTTCATAGATTAAGAAAAGTGAATGGTAAATAAAGTAAGAGAATTCTCAGTTTTGTACTGTTATTATTAAGTAAATTGTTAACTCTTATTGTAAATACAAAAGCATCTACGTAATGTAATAATATACTGCAGTACAAAAGTTGACTGATTGACAGTTATACACAAAAATCAATCGACAGAACAGTATTAAAAAAATAGACTAAACAAGGACAGTTGTCCAGAGCATGATACATAAAACTTCAAAACTACATTTTATCATCATGTGTGTGTGTATCCGTTCTCTCTTTCTTGCTCTATCCCCCTTCCCTTCCCATACCTCTCCCTATCACTCCCTACCCCCCTCTCTATCACTCTGTATGTATGTCTGTCTGTGGGTGTGTAACTGTCAATACAGTAATAAATTAAAGCCTACTCTATATTATGTAATTGTTTTAAGAATTCATTTAAACAATAAGAAAACTCATCGTTTATATTTTCAGAAACTCAAGAAAAAATTGTTTTCATGCTACTCTTTCGATATATCCTTACTGTAATTACTTTGCATACAAAAAAAAATTATACATCAGATTAAAAACAGTTGATAAATTGAAGGACAAGTATCCATTCTCTTGGTTACAATGCATAGTTATTAGCGTTTGCTATTATATGTAATCAGCACCCGCTCTAGCGGTTACTTCACCCTGGAAAAAAGACAAATTGCCGCCCCTTAAGAATGTATATATATTTTTTTAAATAAGGTATTATTTTTTATTTTTATAAAAACCAAATCATTTTATTTAAATTTTAACAAAAGCATATATTTAGAAAGAAACATATAACAAAATATAACATTAACAACCAAGCAGTATATGTCAACCAAATAATTTTTTACATTTTCAATGCTATTAATAATGTGTATTATTGCACAAACAATCAAAATCCCATTATTTTGGAAATAAAACAAGGTAACATCAACTAAGCTAAAATAACAAAAAACGTTTTTTTCTTAGTTTTAGTTCTGCAAGCTTTTCTATTACATCTTTTAAATTTACTTGATGTTAATTTCATGTTCAATTGCCAAAACTGCGAAACCATTAAGACGATTTTAGGTAGTAGTCGAACATAAAAAGTTCTTAATTAATTTTAACTTAGAGACTCCTTTCGCCACTTACCACAGTTATTGGTTTTGTTAGTAATATTGTTAAAGCAATAGTAAGGCTTGGGGCAAAATTTAACTTTGTAATTAAGCTCAGTATATTGCTTAGGCATTCTTTTTTTGCCCAAAAATGCAGATACTGCTGAAATTTCCTCTGCTAATTCTACCTCATTTATGTCAACAAAATCACCATCAGTTAAAATACATTCTAAATTCTTACAGTGGTTTAGTAGCATTTCTTTGGGCATGATATTTAAATCGTATATATTATATAAGAATTTAAAATAATTACTACAATTACTAAGTTGTTCAAATCTAGCATCTAATGCATGATTGAGCCCTGTTGGAATTTTGTGAAGAGAGTAAAAATTTCTTGTAAAATTTTCTCTCCATTACTTAAAATTTGTATATAAAATAAACTAAAAAAAAAAAACTAAATTGAGTAAATTGTCGACCAGTGTCATTGGAAGAAAATTTGTAATTATGCAATGGTTTAGATGAACCTTGTCTTACTAAAAAACTTTTTTTGGTGTCTCCTAAAATTCTTGGTCACAATGCTGGATCTGTACTCAGAGTTTGTAGAACGCTTTCTGTCGGCGTCACGATGTCAACTTTTTCAATGCTTTCATCTGGTGAGTCAGAGTGTCATCAGTTTCAACTGAATTAGAAACTTTGTCCAATTGTTTGTCATCATCATCCTCTGATAATTCTGTATTTTCTTTTATAACCGAACTTGATGTGGGATTCTCAGTCGTCATTTATTTTGGCACAACTCTGGATATAATTTTTAACTTGACAGCTTGTTTTTGCCTTTCAGCTTCCTTTTCCTGCCTTTTTTTTTTGTACAGAGAACCAGACAGTTTTTTTTTACAGTCAGACATTCTGGAAGAGGAACGTACATAAATTAAACTCAAATTAAACAATGTAAACTATAAAATAATAAAAGAAATAATTAAATAAGTAAAGTTTATCATTGTTTTAAATAAGCTAAAACCGTAATTAACATAGCTTCAAAATTATATTGCATCACCCGACAAAAAATATTTATGCGCTACACAACATATTTTTTGTATCCTGTGAATGTAAAGAAATCCTAGTGTTATTACATATATATTTTATAATAATCAAATATTTCAGCAAACCATAAATAGTCATTAAAAACAATTTTATAGTTCTTGATTTTAAAATTTTTATTCAGTTCAGTTATTCAAATATATTATAAAACCCGTTTTATCGAAGCAATGAACTTAATAAATGTCTTATATTATTGATTCAAATAATTATTTTCATAAAATAAAAATATAAATAATTATATCTCTAAAATATATTAAAATTTGATTCAATATTTTATTGATTTAATAAACAGCCTTTTTTGATAAGTTTTTTTTATTAAAGCGTTAAAGAAAATTTACAATCTGTTCAGAGTTAAAATTGAACAATGAGTAAATATGTTAAATTTGGAATAAACAGTAAGAAGCTATAGACTCAGTGGTTTGTAGGTTAAGAGTTAATAACGAAAAGAAAACAAATTGAATGCGTAGAGCTGACATTTTTTAAAACCACTTAATTAAATCGATTTATCAAATCAAGAGTATTGTTTTTCTGTAGTCTTGATAAATCGCTGATAGTGTTATCCAATAAATTGACTGCCATATAATTTTGGATGCCAATCCAAACGATTTTGATATTGTTGACTGAAGTCCTAAAATACCTATATTCTAGGTAAGATTTTAGCGCGACATAGAAAACATGCAGTAACACCTCTTTTAATTTATCGAACAGTTAGTTGCGTGCCAAAGTTTGTCAAAAGCTTGACTGACATCGAGGAAAACAGTAATTTTTGTTGTCTAGAGCATGATTTATAATGTTAACAATTCTGCTTGCTTGCTCCACAGTCAAATATTTCTCCCTAAACCCAAACTGATGATTTGGAATTTAATCATTTACGAACAGTTTCATTCTTTTTAAAAAGAGTTTTTCAAACACTTTAGAGAGCACTGGAAGCAGGCTGTTAGGCCTATAAGATTTAACATCTGTTGGTTCTTTACCCGGTTTTGGTGTAATAATTGTTTGTGAAATTTTCCAAGGACAAGGAAAATGACCAATTCGAATAATAGCATTAAAAATTAGTGTGATTAAATGTATCACTTGTCGAGGTAATGTTTGAAGAACCTGACCGGTGATTAAATCATATCCCGGCACCTTTGTTGAATGAACTTCGTTGTTAATCACTGAAGAAACCTTGTAGATTGAAAAACGTTTAATTGGTAAGGACATTTGAAAAGGAGAAATCAAATATTCGGAAATTTTTCTCATTTCATTTGGATCCGTTTCGATATTATTGGTCTGGAACACGTCGGCAAAGTGACCAGCAAATAAGTTGGCCTTCCCTTCAAAATATTTCTCGCCCATGTTCCGTTATTTTTACGGAGAGGAGTAATAGACTCTTGGGATCTCTTGAACGACTTAGTAACTTTCCATAAAGTATATTCAGCCAACTGCCTATCAGAAATATTTTCAATAGAAGATTGAAACGAAATATTTTTAAAAGTTCGAATTAATCTTTTTAATTCTTGAAAAGCTCTGTTAAATCTTTCCTTATCAGTAAAATAACGAGTTGTCTGCCATACGCGTCGTAGTCTCCGGCGTTCTTCTATCTATCTGATAAAGACAGGATACATATTTTGAGCCGGGGTAGCGAATCCAAATTAGGAGTGGAGGCCCACGACGTTGACTGAATCAAACTGGTCAGTTCATGTACTGCATTATCCACATCGGTCGGTGATTTCAAAGGCACGTCCAACCTTGTATTTTCTTCCAAAAAGTCTTGAAAACATCGTTTATTGGTCAATTTATTAAACAGAGTGGGAGATCGAGCAGTTAGTATAACTTCAAAAGATAACGTGTGCACAATAGGTGTATGGTCTGGCGACAATCAAAATGTGATTCAACATGTAAGTAGTTTTCAGAAATACCTTTGAAAATGAAAAAAATCCAGCAGACTGGAGTTTTATTAAGATCTGTAGGCCAGTAGGTTGGTTCTCCACAAGACAAGCATCCCAAATTATTGTCAGTCATTGATTTGAAAAGTTACCTCCTTTTTGGTGATGTTAGTCGCGATCTCAGTGTAGGTGTCTAGAATTCCAATTCCCACCACAGATGAATCTCGGGCCCAAGGATCTAAAGAATGATATAAACTGAACCGTCTTAACAGCATGCCTTGGTGTTCAATAAACGGAGGAGACAAAATTGTGATCGTTTATCGTGGACAACTACGGTAGTGGCTTGTAAAAAGTCTTTTTTGTGTTCAAGCGATATACTTCGCTGAAAATACTAAGAGTACTTTTAATTATAACAGCAGTACCGCCGTGTGCATTCCCTGATGGGTGATTGGTGCAATATATTGTGGCCATTAAACTTGACAAAATGTCTATCAGTAAACCTTGTTTCAAATATAAGCTATATCTATAGCTATAAGCTATAAGGTATAGCTATAGATACATCTATATCTTTATAGATATATCTATATCACTTTCATTCTCTGCTCCTGAAAAGTCACTCATGTTATCGATAATGTTGTCTCTAATTAACTTACGCCGCCCAGATTTCCGAGGGTCCCTGACAGTACACTTTAGAAGCCCAGGTATTCTATTACCTTGTAGGTTAGGGCTTACATGAAACAGCAGACTATTGCCCACATGCGATGATTCGCCGTTGCTAGGTGCAACAGCCCCGCAGCTCTTCCACATCAACGCGCCACCGCAACTGGACAAACAGCTGTTGAACTATTTGGATAAATTAAATATTTATTTTATTTAACAACGCTTCATTGTTTCGATTCGATAATCGATTTACGATAAACTAGTATTTTTCAAACTAAAAAACAGTTTAATTATAAATGTACTTATCTTTAAAAATTAAGAAATCCCACTGAAATAAATTTTATGAACGTCCTTTTTTATCACTACCGACGTAATGGCAAGAATAATGGTATTCTGTAATGAAATCGCTCTTTTATAATTATAGGTAATAAGCAAGTCTATGCATGTTCAAACACAAGTTGAAGCAGCGCTCTGCTCGCGTGGTTTTAAAATTAAAACAAAAAGTGATAGATCTGGCCAAGTAGTTGTGCGATTACTATTTCATATACATTCGATTAATTAATCCATTTTTTTTAAATCGTAGCAAAACAATTAAGAAAATATGATTTAATTTGCTTCATTCTTTACTATTTTTCTGCCAAACTAATGTAGTCATATCCATTTTATACCAGAATAAAAAATAATTGATAAATCAAATAATGATTTGAATGTACAACCTCGACTGCGACCTCCGATTGACTAGAATGCATTCATTAGTAATTAGTAAACATTAGGGGCAGTGTTCCAAAAGAATATACTACCTGACCCAGCAATGTATTGACGTCAATAGATTACTATTGTTGTCTACTGTGCATTTATTTATTTACTTTTTCTTTTTAATTTATCGCAATTTGAATAGTAGTTATCAAAAGCATCTTTGTTAAAATTTATTGTTATATAAGTAATTAATTTATATGCGCAGTTATTGTAAAAGTAATTCACACAATTAGACATTTTTATAAACATTTTTCACACACATTACAATTCATTCATCTCATCTTCTGAAGATCTACCTTAACGGTGGTTCCGGAGGTTAAACTAAAAAACAAACAAAAAATAAAAAATAAAATATATTTTTTTATTTAAATAAAAAATTTATTTAAATACGTAAATAATGTATTTTAATAAATCATGTTATTTAGATACATAAATAATGTGTTTTAATAAATTCATTAATAATATCTTATTCCAATGAATAATGTATTTATTTACAGAAAGTTTATTATTAAGTATACCTTGAAAAAACACATCTTAAAAAAACGAATTTGGTTTCATTTTTAGCATATCCTGTAACGGTGAGTGAGGTTATGTTTTAGTCACATAATAAATATTTATAAACTCTTTGTTACCTTTCGTAGCGTTTGTAAATTATTTTTCTGGGTCACACGCTAAAATAAATTAAAAAATTCCTGCTTTTGTGTAACTATTATTAGCGATAGCTTTTTTTCGTGTAGCAAATTAAATCCATAGATATTAATAAATAAAAAAATCATAGTCAAGTACGTGAAGTTGTTAGTTAATAATGTTTCATAAATAATTTTTTTTTAACTAATAAATCTCAACAGAAAAGTCTTTATAGATAGAAAACAACTCTACAGATAACGAAAAACTACAGATAGAAAAATAACTCTACAGATAAGAAAAAACTCTAGATATAGAAACATTAATAGACAATATATACTAGGCACCCAGAAGTTTCAAACTTCAGGAAAGGACTGCTGTTGCTTGTGGATTATGATTTTCACAAATTAAAATTATTCAGTCGATAATCGTAACCGTGTTTGTTCAACAATAGAAGTATAAATAACTTTTAAAACTCAAAATCTATCAACGGGGTTGATGAAAAAGTGTTATGAAAAAAAAATTAATTAACAGACAATTCACACAAAGCAGAAAGACTTGTTAATCTTAAAAAAAAGCGGCGTCGAGAACTTTAAATAGCTATTGATTTAAAGGTAGTAAAACTACTTTAGTAGTTGTCTGAAAGATTAAGGTTTAAAGTGGCGTAAAACTAAGGAAACGGGGAACTTTTAATTGACGAAAAACCGACTGACTACAAAAAATTTCCAATTATTTATTTGAACGAATCATATATTTAGCTTCATATTCGACAACAAACTCATTCTAAAAATAGCGGCGAAGGAATTAAAGGACTTAATCGGCGGCGTCGATTTATAAAGTTTAATAATAATTCATTTCGTAGATGAAGCGGGATTAGATCCAAATCCAATGTAACTAGAAAAACCAATTCAAGTACCGGTGAATATCATATCACATTACCGGTGATAAACGTGAATAATTTTTATAAGATGAGCATATGATATTTAATATATTCGCAATCATCTTCCTTAGTCAGCGATAGTTCTGGATAAGGTCCCATTTCACCATCCGATAATTGATAAAGCATTGGAAATATCTCAGAAAAATTACATACACGTCTGACTGAAAAGTATACACCATTTCCTCTGCCGCTGTTAAAACCACTCTTATATAAATTAATTAAGTTGCGTAAAAGTATAAAACAGAATCACTTTGATGAACTTCTACAAAAACCATGGTTATCAGATTCTTAAGATTCAGCCTCACCTTGATTTGAATCGGATCGCGATGGTATAGTCGTGTGTGTGTGTGTGTGTTTCTACTTTATAGCTACTTACTAAATAAAAATAAATTACACACTGGAGCTGGGAAATCG
>JAAAKQ030117027.1:0-13893 GCA_010016005.3 Zanna intricata
AAAGAAAAATTGTACATATTTTGCCAATAAAAAATTTTCTGAGGTCAGTCCGGTTACTTATTATACAAACCCTGTACCCCAGTTAGTAACTGATTTACTGTATAATATTTACAAATTTAGTTTTCAATGTACATATTTAATTTATTATTTCAGTTATTTATTATTTTATTATTTAAGTTTATTGTTACCGCTACTTTTAAGAAATATTTTGAAAGTATTTGTATCTGTATATAATTACCAGGTTTTTTTTTTTTATTTCTACGAAGCAATTAATATGCAAAATATTAATAGCATTTGAGTTGATCATACTATGTATGAAGAAAATTATCTCGGTTACATTTTTTAAGAATATTTGGAAAATATGAAGAATTATTGTCTTATTATCGTAATTTTAAACATATATTCTTTTTACTTACTTGTTGGAAGTAAAGGAAGTATTTGATCGCGAAAAATTTCGGTAATCACATTTCAGCGGAAATATCCGTTTTGAACCATCCCTGAATCCATTTTGACTAGTTTCGGCGTGACGTCTGTACGTACGTATCTCGCATAACTCAAATACGATTAGCTGTAGGTGTTGAAATTCTGGATTTAGGACTGTAGTAACATGTAGTTGTAACTTCCCCTTTTGTTTGGTTACAATGGACTGAATTAAAATCCCCAAAAAAAGAGTGCATAAAATCTCCCAAAAAAATTTGGACTTTTTCTTAAGAGAAGTAATAATAAAGCTCTCATTGAGAGCTTTTCAATGATATATCATAAGTGATACTTATTTTCATTAGTTCCAAAATTATAGCCAAATAAAATTTTTTAATTAATGAAATATTTGAATCTTACAAGGGAAGGCTTTAGGTTCAAACCGGACTTAAAATCTTCTTTTTTCTTCTTTAACCTTTTTTTTTTTTAATTTAAATATATTAATAAATTGGTTATTAACCTGTGATTGTAAAAAAAAATTCGATAAATAATAACACAATAATAGCAGAAAAAAAAAATCCAAAATTACTAGTGAAATAAAATTTTATGTACTTTTTTAAAAATGTGGATATGTAATGAAATATGAATAGAAGGAAATCAGGTGATTTTCACATCAATTTTTCTGAAGCATCTAATTATTTAATATTAATTATAATTTGAATCGTATTATTTTTATTTATGCATTTGTTTCAGTGTACGTGATCATAAATATTGTTATAAAATTTAGTAACATTCTCGTGGTTCGTGTACCGTTTTCATTTTGTTGATGTTTACATTGTTATAATCAAAAAAATCTGAGGTGGGGCAGCACATACATGACTTTACTTCCATGTACGCCTATTAAATTACATAACACATTTTTTTTTGCTGTTCTTACTTCATTTGAAGGTAAGGTACGATTCTCCAATTTTTAATGTTAACGGACAGTTTAATAGTTAATATCAAATATTTATACAATTATTAATTCAACAATATTACCTGCAATGCTAGAGTAAAAATCCCTTTATTACTCTTTAAATAAACTTAAGTCTTATATCTATCTAATACTATGCTTTTTTTTTTAAATTATTATGATGTAGCCATCAAACAAAATGAAAACAAAAACAAAACGGGAGAGGGTTACTAAAAAAATTTTAACATCGTACGGCCAATCGTTTTTGAGTTATGCCGTTATGCCGAGTTATACGTATAGACGTCACGTCGAAACCAGTCAAAATGGATATTTCCGTTGAAATCTGAAAATTGAAATTTTTCGCGATTATAGTACTTCATTGTACAAGGAAGTTAAAACATACATTTATTTAAAGACGTACATTTAGATTTACTTAAAGAATAATAAAAACTGTAATTTAGCAGTTGTGTGACTGTGTCAACGTTATTAAAGAACTGGCGTATCGTATCTCATTTTCAAATGAAATAAAGTTTAAATGAAGTGCAGAAAAAAATGTGTATGTGTAAATTAAATTGGCGTTCAAGAAAGTCATTTAGTGTCCACATCAGATTTTTTTTTTTTGTTCTTTAACAGCAACGTTTTTTTATGGTAATGAATCTTTTAATTTTTTCCCTAAAAAAAAAGAAAAACCTGATATTTATTTTATCTTATGAATTCGTGCTTAAATCATAAATGTTTTATTGCTTACATTTAAAATAAAAATATGAAAAATTTTCTTAAAGGGAGAAATAAAATTGAAAAATGAATTTAAAGTAAAAAAAAAAAAAAAAAAAAAATATGAAAAATGAAAAAGATTGAAAGAACGAAAAAGAGTGCGAAAATGAATAATCATTTATTTTACTTACAGAAGTTATGAAAGGCATTAAAAAAATACTATTGTTACAGATTAGGCTACGTAGATTTTTTTTCTGATGAAAAATGAGTGTAAGCAGAAACATTTTTTTTTTTTTTAATATTACATGTTTCTTGTTTTACTTTTTTTATTTTGTTAAATTATTTATTTTTTTAATAAAAACGAATAATTCGTAAATAACATTTACCCTTTTTCGTTTCATTTGTTTATTTATGAGTATTGATTACCTTTATCTTAGAAAATAAAATAATTTGATCCTATGATTATTGGGTAAAAATTATAATAAAGCACCTTCTAGCAATCTGTAAGATAATGAATGATTTCTTTATAACAAATGTTGTTAGATTATTGCTCTATTTTTAATATTTTTGCGGTAACATTAGAAAATGGTTTAAAATGATTAAGTATTATCCAACTTCATCCTTGGATGGATTTTAAAATGCTATGTTATTTGAACTTTTCAATACTTTTTAAATTAATATATACGAGGTGTGATCAAAAAATGCGCTGAATTATGTTATAAAAAACAAAGTAAAAAAGTTACCTTAAATACGAATTAATCTCCTTTAAAGTACTGTCCTTGGCTAGCAATACACTTATCCCAACGTTGAATCCATGACTGGAAGCATTTCTAGAAGGCTTCTTTTGGAATGGCGTTCAGCTTTGGCGTTCAGCTTCTGTTATCGCCTTCTCGATGTTAGGAATGGTGTCAAAACGTTTCCCTATTAGCAAATTTTTTATTTTCGGGAAGAGCCAGAAGTCGCATGGTTCTTAATTTGGTGAGTAAGGCGGATGTGGACATACAGGAAGACTGTTAGCGGTCAAAAACTTGCGAATCAAAAGCGAGTTGTGGCATGGCGCGTTGTCATGATGGAGAAAGCCGTTTGCCCATTTTTTAGGTCTCTTTCTTCGCACATCGTTTCGCAAACGTTCGTTCTCCAGTACCCCCTTGTAAAATAAGGAGTTTACAGTTGTTCCCCTTGGAACGAACTGTGATCGCACTATGTCCTCACAATCGAAAAAAAACAATGATGACCTTAATGTTTGATTTTGATGGACGGGCCTTTTTAGGGCGAGTTGAGTTACTGGTTTTCCATTGAAAACTCTGAATTTTTGTCTCGGGGTCATAGCCATAAATCCAACTTTTTAAGTCCCTTTTTTTCAACTTGAAATTAAATTTAATGTTAATGCGTTGTTCAAGATCCATGTTTCACAACAGACACTGCAAACACGACCTCACTGTAGCTGCTGTAGAAGCAGGCTGACAAGCCGGAACGTGTTCAAACTTGTCACTGCCTGTCTCAACACATGAGGGTATGAGACATACTAGTTGAAATAGATACAGCGTAAATAATTGCTGTTATAAAAATTCATTCACCGTATTTTTTTATCACACCTCGTGTGTGTATATATATATATATATATATATATATATATGTTCTGTTAAGGATTGCGATTCTATTCGATTATAAAAATTGTTATGTAGAACTTGTAAATATTAATTAATGTTAAGATAAAAATGTCTTATCGGATAAAAGTGCTTGCTTTTAGAGACTGGAAAAGAAATGGTTGTTTGCCTTTGGATCGAGAACAGTCTCGTTCATTATTTATTGTATTTGTGCTTACTATAAAGGTTTACTCAGTAATATTCCTGAGTGTACGAAGATAAACATCGGAATATATTTTGGCTTTTCATTATTATTTTTTTTTTTTTTTACTACCGGCTATTACGTCTAAGAGAAAAAAATCTATACTTTTCCTTCGCGTCGGTCTATAAGGAGGGTAGGATTAACATACTATTATTATTCCCTTTGTTGGAAAAAAAACGTTCGTTTATTCCTGTAACCGGCTTTGCTCCCTAAGATTAACAAAACTGAAATATTACGTTATTCTGGTAATAAGTTTCAAAAATTGTTATAATCATTTAGTAGAAATTTAACGGTGTCGAAGCAGTCGTTCCATGAAAAAACACTTCTCCAGTAATAAGATTCTAGAGCTTAGTGTAACCAAAAAGATTCATACAACCATATTTTTGAAAACGTTTTGTTATAGCGTTACGACTAGCGAAACATTTCCTCCGGATTTCAGTTCCACCGGTGAAACGAGGTAATACTGAAATTTTTAAGGCGTTATATAAGGGATAAACTTACGGTTTCTTATGTTTTTTAATCTCTTACTTCAGGGGATGAATGAGAGGATTATTTGTATGAATGTAAATGAAATGTCTTGTATAGTCACAGGTGTCGACCATTCCTGAGATGTGCGGTTAATTGAAACCCAACCACCAAAGAACACCGATATCCACGATCTATTTAGCATCCAAATCCGTATAAAAGCCTTTATTAGGATTTGAACCTTAGAACTAGCAACTTCTAAATCAGTCGATTTGCGATGATATCTTCACCATTAGACTAACCCGGTGGATATGTATTTTAACCTCCGGAACCACAGTGAAGTATATCTTAAGAATATGAAATGAATGAATTGTAGCGTGGTGTGTGAAAAATGCCATGCCTGACCGGGATTTGAACCCGGGACCTCCGGATGAAAGGCCGAGACGCTACCACTGGCGCCACGGATGCCGGCGATCTATTTTAACCTGAAAATCAAATAAAGTACGACTCGCATATGCATCTTCCGTAGTTGTTTTTTTTTTTTTTTACTAAATGGCTAATAAATGCGTAAATTTTATTATCAAAACTCTTAGGGAATTTAATTCTAAGAAAATTGACTTAAAATTTTATTAAGAGTAAATTAGTACAAATTTATTAAATTTAGTTAATTTTTAAAAATTTTTTTTAGTTAAATTTAGTACAAATTTATTGTACTAAATACAACTGTTTTTAATTTTTTTTTTTTTTTAAATTCATATTATTTTTCTTTTTAATAATATGTTTGTATAAATTTTTTCCGTATTTCAAGCTCTAAGTTGTTTTCCTTTCCTCCTGAATCACTGTAATATATATATTTTAGAAAATACATAGATTTTCTTTCTCATGGATTGCGTGTAAGTCATAAGCAAAACAGTATAGATTCTCTAATTGTATTATTAGTTTACGAAGATTATTATTTTTTTACTTTTTAACGTTTGTTTTGTTCTAGTAGATTCATCCCAAAAATAGAACACGAGAAAGTAGACTAATGTTTTATTTTTTTTATGAATCTTTAATTGCTCTACCGGATTTAAATTGCTTCACAATAGTGTGATTTACTCGTACTTCCAACAAACAGTACACTTCAACATACATTGAATATTTTCTAGATTCCATTTTTTTAGTAGTAAAAAAAAAAAGAAGAAAACTCGTTTTCCTTTATAATCATAAAAAAAATTGTCAACTGATTTCGAAGTCGAGAGTTCTAAGGTTCAAATCCTAGTAAAGGTAGGTTACTTTTATACGGATTTGAATACTAGATCGTGGATACCGGTGTTCTTTGATAGCTGGGTTTCAATTAACCACACTTCTCAGGAGTGGTCGACCTGAGATTGTACAAGACTACACTTCAACACATTCATTCATATCATCCTCATTCATCCTCTGCTAGTTCCGGAGACTAAACAGAAAGAGAGAGGTTAGTACCGTTTTACAATTAATTAACTATAGGTTAATACCATTACTACCGAGGTTAGTACCGTTATATCAATTAAGGTTAACTATACAATTGATTCAATTAGCTGAAACTTTCCCATAATTGTGTTGTAAAAAGAAATGAAGAAAGATGTGGCCGACTGCTGAAAACGAAGAAAATTATAGAAATGATTTTTAAATATGCCTAAACAAAATTCCTCATGATTTAATAAATTCCCATTTGAATGATACTCTTTTCAGTTCTGAAACCCACTTTAGATAATTGACTTATAACAAATTATCTTGCAATCTCTGTATCTCAATCGATAGTTAATTATTGCGGTCTATGCAACGATGAGGAAGTTCAAATTTAAATTTACAACTGTATTTGTGCGTAGTGACCCAAGGTTTCCTTATTGGAAAATTTATTCCATACCAATATAATAATTGAGATAAAAGTATAAATTTAGCATTAAATTTTTTGGTTAGTCATTATTTTGCCGGTTTGTGTACCTTGGACAAGATAACTCAAATGATTGGCTTCTTTATATAAATGTCATTGTTCTGTAATATACTATTTATGTCATTTTTACTTCCTTGTACAAGGAAGTATCATAATCGTGAAAAATTTCGGTTTTCAAATTTCAACGGAAATATCCATTTTGACTAGTTTTTGCGTGACGTCTCTACGTACGTATGTAACTCGCATACTCAAAACGATTAGTCGTAGAATTTTGAAATTTTGGATTTAAGATTGTGTAACAACTAGTAGTTAAACACCCCTCCTCTGATTGCAATTGACTGAACCAAACGTATCTTAAAAACCCAAAATCCAAAAAAATTTGGATTTTGGACCTTTTTTTTAACTGTAGTAATAAGCCCTCCATTAAGAGCTTTTCAGGGATTAATTATATAAGTGGTACTTATTTTCGTTGGTTCCACAGTTTTACCATATAAAATTTTAATTAATGAAATATTTAGATCTTCTAAAGGAAAGCACACAACGGTCGAGTAAGACTCAATTTCCTTTTTTTCTTTTTTTGTTTAAATTTTTCTAAATTTAAATATATTGATTTAATAATAATTATTAACCTGGAATTGTAAAAAAGACTTTAAATAAATAATTATTCCATTAAAAAAAAATTATCAGCATTTATTAGTGAAATAAGATTTGATGGTGTAATTTAATAGGCATTATTATATATAAGTGGATATGTAATAGATTCGATGAAACATCTGATTATTATTTATTAATTGAAAATTATAAATTAGAATCGTATTATTTTTGGATTTTCGTACAAGGAAGTCATGTGTAGTGTCTACATGTTATTTTTTTGTTACAGTCTTCTAAACTTTAGCGAAAATGGACTGTTAACTAAAAATACCGACATCTACTCATAAATAAAGTCTGCGCACCTCTTTGTGTGATGCTTTCTCTATATAAATATATGTTACTAACAAGATATTATTTTATTAGCCAGAGATAATTTCGATAGAAAAACAGTTTACACTGTTTTTGTTGGTTCATTACACGGAAGAAAGGTGGTGCATTATTAGTTTATTATATACGTATCTTTTTAATAGTAAGGCTGGTGGTGTTCGAAAGGATCTCAGTTGTATTTTTTTGATGAACTCCTTTTTATCGTAAAAATAAACCAGTTTTACAAGGAAGTAATCTTATATCGTGTACTACGCATATATAAATAATTTTGCTTAGGGGGTTGATGTTCCTACTGGGACTGAAGATCGTATAACGTTAAAAGCATTATACAAAACAAGCAAATTTCTTTTTTTATTTTAAGTAATAAGTACTGAAATAGACTACAGTATTGCGGTAATAGAGACTGCAGTTTGCATGTCAGGTATCTGACATCCCTTAACCTGAAATAACCTCTGATGGAAATGATTTTTTTTTTTTTTTTTTAGTTTTTAATATCATTTTATCACGTGATGTTTAGTAATATCATTACTTGATATATTTTCTATATATATAAACGTGACTATAATACTTTTCATTCTGTACGAAATCATTTCTTAAGTACAATCCAGTAATGATTTCTTTTTAGTAAAAAAAAAAAAATAGTTGACCTATTTTTTTATATTTAATATTACTTGTTTTTTCATTCAAATTATCTTATTTTTTATACACTAGGAAAAGGGTTTAATGTCTGGGTAGTGTATTAATATTTGTGCCCTTATAACTCCAAAACGCTGATTTTTATTTTCATAAAGTTGATATATTTTTCATTTGATTCGGTTGAGGAACATAAACAATTAGATGATATCCTTAAACAGTTAATAGTATACAGTAGATTCTATATATATATATATTTTTTTTTTTTAATTAATATGAAATATAAAGTATTTAAATTAATTTCATAAATATAAATGACAGTACTAAGGGAATTAAATCTCTAGAAATAAGAAGAATTAATTATTAAGATAAAATAACGTATACCACTGGAGAGGAAATAGTGGTTCAACAGTAAAATTACTCTTGAAGAAATAAAGATCGAAAGCAGATTGAAAGCTGAATTTTACTTACTTAACTCTTGCGTAATAAAAAGATCTGTTAGCATAGTTTGTGTAATAGTTTCCTGATATTATTTATTTTTATAATTGCAGAATAATTATAAAGAAAAAAATTGGCTAAGATTTTTTTTTTTTTGTGATGGAGTTAATATATGATTAACTTCCATGTAAAATTAACATTATATTTGTCATTAAATAAAGTTTGAAAAATTAACAAAATAATATTTTGTAAATTTTCATTTGCTCTCCCACCACCAATACTGCCTCCAAAGTATTTTTTGCGGATAGTTTGCTTACTACTTTGGGTAGGAAGCCATTAAAAAGAGTCTGTTAAAGATATGCAATAAATAAAAAGTTTTTGTGATTTTTTTGGAAGAGTGAGGAATTTCCGGGCAATTTAAAAAAAAATAATGCTAAGATAAGTTTGCACTCATATATTTTTAAAACTGAGCTTAATATAAAATGGCATTTTATGTTTGCAAATCTTTTAGAAAATTGACCACAAAAATTTACCAATAAATTTTCCCACATACACGAATCTCTGTGCCAAATTTCATCAGAATCTGTTTATCCAGTCAAAAGTTATTAATTTTAAACACGTTTACACACATATACAAACATTAGTTCTCACTCTTTTGTTTTTTTGGTGTCTCTGAGCCGTGAAACGTTGAGAAATCAAACAATTCATACTCTATTTGACTGATTACCATTCTTTCCTTTTTATTTCATTGTTCTAGAGCAGCGATTCCCAACCTGTGGTACGCGTACCCCTGGGGGTACGTGAAATTTATATTGGTAGTGGCGGAAATACTGAGAAGTTAAAACAGTTAACTTATATAAACATTATTATAATGTATTATATCTAAAATATGTAGTTTAAAATGAATTTTATAACTAATATCTTACTGCTAGACTATGAGAGTTGGGTTGGTAAAATACAGTATTTGTTTACCGCCTGTCTAAGGGACTATGTTAATGTACAGTAACTCTATAGATCACAAGTCTCTAGAGACACTATTAGGTATATTTCAAAGTTAAGATTGACAATAGATAGACCTTAAGAGAAACGAGACACATTTTCAGGAGTAGGTATGGAGTTTTCATTGGAGTGATACTGATAAATGAAAAGTTTTATTACGGGGTATGGGAACGAAAAAAGGTTGGGAAGCACTGCTCTGGAGCATTCGTTCTTAAGTGGTCGACAACGCCCCCTTGTGGGTGCTGGTGGCCTTCAGGGGTGGCGGTAGGAGGCCCACAGAAAATTGGGGGTGTTCAGGTGGTCCACAAAGGTGATGGCTGCCGGTCTCCGTGGCGCGAGTGGACCTCCTTTCATCCGGAGGTCCCGGGTTCGAATCCCGGTCAGGCATGGCGTTTTTCACACACGCTAAAATTCATTCATCTCATCCTCTGAAGATATACGTTAACAGTGGTTCCGGAGGTTAAATGATGGCTGATTAAAACAAATTATGTTTTCCAGATGCTAGTCAAAAAAATTAAAGGGACACCTATATTTTATTTTAAATAACGATTGTATTCAAAATACTTTAACTTTGTAATCAAGAGGCTTAGAGAGACGAATAAAAAAGAAACTAATGCTGGATACTCGACTTTTTGACATTATACATAAGGTGTCAAAAATTATAAATTTAAAAATAAAAATATCTGAGAAAAAAAAATTTGATGGTTTTTTTTTGCTGAGCGTATGGGAGAAACTAAATTTTTTTCAGTAAACTGCATTAAAATCGTTTAAAAGCTTAATACTGTAGCTTTAATTTATTTTTTTCTATCTCTACGATTTTTCTGTACCGAAACATTCCAATTTAAAGAGAAAAGGCCACTTTTTAATGTTGCATATCTCCGATCTAAGCAACCTATTGATACAAATAAAAACGTAAATTAAAGGATTTTATATAGCTTTAATGACAAATTGTGAATTCTTTAACGTAGCGTTGCAGTTTTTAGCTTTTCGTTTTCATTTTGTGCCGAGATATTGAAATCTTTAAACGTTGGATACTTTAAACATGTATCACCTGCTCCTCAGCTTAACCTAAGATCATCCCCCGCATCTTAAAAAACAGCAATTGCACGTATTTTTTTTAACGGATGGTAAATTTAAAAATTCTGGAAAAAGTAGAATCTTAAAATTATAAAACAACTCTTAATAATCAGAAATTTCATAAATATAATTAAAATCTTAAATTATATTCTTTCATTAAGAAAAATTAGAACAGATATCGAATAGCCTAAAAGAATTAAATTTTTTCGGTGATTTTGAAAAAGAATCATTAAATATTTTTCATGAAAAATTCCTTAGTTCGCTGTAAGGAATTTTAACTCACACCGCTTTCGATAACTGATTTTACTCCCACTTAGTGTTTACTTGGCTAACATATTCGCATTTTTCTCCAACAAATGCCGTTAAAATGAAGAAGAAATAAAAATAAAATTATTAGAATAAAAAGTGCGGTTGCCAAGCAACCTATGAGCCAGATCGTGGGTTTGTTTGGCATTACAACACTGCAACATTTACTCAGTAACAATAAAGGAAATCTTTTTATCGTGAAGTTTCTGAAAACGCTTCTGGACGATAAATAACTAAAATAAAATATTATTTGAATGAGATTGTAATGATATATTTCGTTTTTTCTCATCCAGTTAAAAGATAATTTTTCCTTGAATTTATTCTTTCCCATTTTGTGTGTATATGTGCGCGTTTGTGCGTGCTTGTTATTCTAAATACATATTAACGTTATCACTAATGTGTACGAAAAATAGATTTCTCCAAGCAGTACAATAAACAATTACCAAACACTATTACAAAGCGGTTAAACTGCTCGCGGATAATCGGAAGTTAACTGCACGTATTAAATGGTTTTTGTGTGTTTGTATTCCCCTGTTGAGCTGTAACTGTGCATATACTACACTGTTTCACAACAGGAACAATTCATGTATTTTCTTTTTATACGTAATTATTTACAAATGTTGATGAAATTTCGAATTGAATTATTTTATTTCTGTTAATTTTTTTTTTTTTATAGTGTCAACATAAAATTGATACAAAAAAACTTGAAATTTGTATACACTCACAAGCGCGCGCGAGCACACATTTTCTTATCATTATATTGTTACTATTCATTCCTTTCGTTTATACTGATTTTATAATCTCATCTCACTATAATTTCTGCATTCTATATCCTTAGTTATCTTTTTTATGTATACAAATCTTTATCTTACAGTTTCTACCTCCTTCTGCACATCACTGTAATTAAATTAACGTAACCTGAAAAGTATAACAGTCTACCCTGGTCTCTTTAAAAGATTTTGTCAACTAGCTTTTTCTTCTTTGCTATTCTTTTAAAATAATTAAAAGGGTTTAAAATGATTATTATTAAACTGACTACACTCAATTTTGGACACGTTCAGGTAGTTTAAAAGCAGTATAATCTTGAATATCACTAAACTTAAAATGTCTTTATTCCTTTCCTTTTATCCTATTTGCATATTTACTAAATATATTTTACTAAATTCCATACAAAGTTTATCAATGTATCTAATTCTTAGATCTATATCTTATACTAAAATATAGATCTAAGAATCTATATTTTATAGATTCATAGATCTATATTTTTTCTAGAAAGTGTTATTGCATTCAAAGAATTAAATTTGTGGGTGTTTTTTATGTTATACCTCTAGAACTATGATGCAAGAAGGAAAGTATGGTAATCAGTCATAAATTGTGGTAATGGGCTTTTTACACTTCTGACGTTTCCTGACCGAGGGAACCCTTCCAAAAAAGAAGTGTGGGGGGGGGGTGTTATTTATTTATTTTATTTTTTTATCTCGGGAACCACCGTTGAGGTATATCTTCAGAGGATGAGATGAATGAATTGTGTAGCGTGTGTGAAAAATGCCATTCCTGACCGGTGACCGGGATTCAAACCCGGGACCTCCGGAGGGGGGTGTTATGTTCGTACGTATGTACACATACGTTTTTGTTGAGATATTTGAAGCTTAATCATTTTGACTGGATGAATTGATTATGATGAAATATAGGATAGAGACTCAAACTCAAGTATACAGGGCAATTTACTGGTAAAAGTTTGTGGTCAATTATTTGCAAACAAATACTTCTCTTTATTAAGCGCAATGTATACGTACATGCTTGTCTTATTAAAAAATGATACCCCCAAATTCTTCTCCCCTTCTACAAAAATTGAAAAATGTTACCTTTTGGATAACGTTTTGGAAAAACCTTATCTTTCTTCGATATTTTTTTATCGATTTTTTTTTTTCCCTTCCTAAGCATAATTGTAGTGCAAGTGGTCAAGAAAAAAATTGAGGATTGGGGAATCGATCAAAATTTACAAATTATTGAAATTTTTTAAAACTTTTTGTTTATTTAAACTTTTAATAATAATATTACAATAAAATTTCATCATAAGGAATATCTTAGGTAACTTTTTATAATGGTGAACATTTTTCAGTCAAATTTTTTAAAAATTTCTTCCATTTCACGTAGTAAATGTGGGCAAAAAAAAAATTTGGGAGTTCATTGGGAGCAGAAAAAATTTAAAAAAATAGTTTTTATTTATGTAAAAAATTTTCCAGGAAGTATAAACAACTTTGTTGTCTTTTTATTATTTTTTTTTTTTTTTTTTTAATTATAAAGATGTGTACTTTCTCCTTTGATTAGTATACCGGTTTACTCATCGTCAGTTAAAGTTGATTTGATCGTATCAAATCATACAAAAGATAAGTAATATAAGTGTTACTTATCTTTTACGGAACTAAATTTAAAATAAAAAATCTATAAATGTCATCGCACGATAATCTCAATTTGATTTTTATATGAAGTTTTTATATTTCGGAATCAAAATTAAATATTATAAACGATTTGTTACACCCTTCAATCAGGTACAAAAAAATAAGCGTTAAAATTAAATAAGAGTTATTCACTTTAGATTATCCGTGTCTTGAGAAATAATTTATGATCTAAATAACTGAAATCAAGTATTAGATTTTTTCACAGCAGTAGTAAAGACGGACACTTCACCTTTGATGTACCGACCAGTAATAGATAGTTTCAAGGTTATACTTCATTCCTTTTAATGGATCAGAGTAATGCCTACCTTCGGAATCGTTCGTTTGGTATGGGTTAGTTGAAGAGCAAAGGTTACCTAACTGTATAGCTTACGACGTTCGGCGTATTGTCTGGCTTAAATAAGTTAGTTAAGGATTTTCTTCCTCTAAGGCAATGTTTTTGCCTAATTTATAATAATATATAGATATATTAATAATTTTTTTAATTTTATTCAGTGATTTGTTTTAACTTTTCAAGGACGTGCAAAAAAAGAATTTTTATTTTTCATTAATATTTGTATTATATTTTTACATAAATTTTCATCAGTTAAGTTGACAGTATATGATAACTATAATGTTAACCCACCGGGTTGGTCTAGTGGTTAACGCGACATCGCAAATCAGCTGATTTCGAAGTCGAGAGTTCTAAGGTT
>JAAAKQ030117071.1:4962-26732 GCA_010016005.3 Zanna intricata
ATATATATATTACCATATATAATATATCCTTTACATTTTGATTTTTCTTTTTTAGTCAATTAATAGTTAACCAATGCAATTATTTTCTGCTATCTTCTTTTAAAATCAATTTATCAAATACTTATCTTGCTCCCCTCACATTCTTAGATGGAAGTAATTTAAAAAGAATTCATATGATTTGGCAGCACAATAAACTTTTCTTTTCTACAAAAATTATTAACTGTTCCAATGCATTATAAAAAAAAAAATGTTGAAGTCACAAACAAGATTCTTTTTGTATCTGTCATTCTTTTAATGTAAGAAATGATTTTCTTTTTTGACTTTCCACTACAATGGAAAATTAAAAATCTGTAATCTTTTATATTTATTTTAAAGATAATATAAACTGAAATTACTGCTGCAGTGGCCAGTTCATAGTGATCATTGCTTTATTAACAGGTAGAAGTAATCTTTCTCAGCAATTTAATTTGCAGATCTACTAATTAATTTAATATTTTTAAAATATTGAGAATAATCTAGCTCCGTACAGATAAAACTTTTGATTACTTGTAGGTAATAATATAATTTATTTATGGTATAAATATAATATTACCATTTATAAATAACATAACATAAAAATGCTAATTAGAACTAAAAAAATAATAATCTAACAGCGTTATTCTTAGTGTAAGTTAGCAAGAATAACCCATGAACAAAATGAAAATATTTGTTATAAAAACAAATTCTGGATGGGGAAAATTAATTTTAAAATAATTACAACACAGGCAACCTGCAAATAAAGCTTACACTACATTAAAAAATCATTAACAATTTCAGTTGGCAAGTGAATACAGTCATAGACAATAATATAATATATATATCTACATAAAATTAATACAACTGAATCTAAAAAAAAATTAATTAAGAAAAGCTTTTGAAAGTTATAAAAATTGGACTGTATATACCACGAAGTAATAATCCTTCCTTCTTATTCAAGAGCATTCAAAGCGGTTGGGAATTACACCTGTTTATACAGAAATGAATCTGAATTGAAAAAGAAGGGTATCTAAAGCATGCATTAGTGTGCAAAAAGCACTGTATTTACAAATTACTTTTGAGACTAATTTTATTTATTTACATCCTTATGTACTTACAATAGCTTCTCAAGTAACAGTACGCATTAACAGCATTATTATTGTAATTAATAACAATATTTTCGACAAATTAATAAATATATAATAATAATACTTACAAAAAAAAAATCATCGCTATTTACAACCAATTAATAATTTAATATTATAAAATAATTTATACATTACAAAATGTATTAAGTTTACAACTAATTATATATAATAGAATCTATAAGTTTTTAAATGAATTTTTACAAATTTTATACAAACATTTTCTAAAAATCTATTGATTACAAAAGCAGAATTTCAGTCTGTATGGAATAATACTGAATATAATTTTTAACATGTTTTTTTAAATAATGATTGGGATTGTGCCATAAAAAATCAGATGTACACAAAAAGTTGATATTAAAACATAATTTGGCAATTACAAAAATATACATACATAATTCTAATAGCTATAATTTATTATGCACCAATTTGATTTTAATAACTTTTTAATATAAAAAAAGATAAAAAATATTTAATAATATTAAAAAAGTTGTGCAATAACATTTGTTTTACAATAACAAATTATAACTTTTCAACTTTTTCTCAGGTTTTAGAATATTAAAAAAATGCAACAATCAAAAACAAATAAATATACACAGCATGAATAAATACTTTTATTCATTGGCTTAAGAATAAATATTTTTATTTTTAAGGCTATTTCAGAATATATTACAAATATATATATACCAATGTTTTAATTTAGAGAAAATAATGATAATTATTTTTTAACATATTATATTCTAATTAAAAGTAACGTTAAAATTTCTGATAAAAATATTACTGTAATATTTCATTAATTAATGACTGTATTTTTTTTCACTATTATTAAATGCAGATTTTCCAGCCTATGAAATGCATTAAAAATTAGCAACAAAAAACTATTTTTTTCCTTTAAACATATTAGTAAAATATTTAGCATTTTGAAGCTTAATTTTTCAGAACAAAAGATTCATTTTCCTCTGAGAATGTAAAATTTCATACAAACAAATGTGATAAAAGAAATTGCAATAAAACAATAACCATTATTTGTTGCAAATAAGCTATTACTTGCAATTAATACTCATACTGATATCTGATTCCTATAAATGCATTAGATATTCAATTTTAATTATTTGTAAACATCTGATAAGAAATTTGTATTGTATGCACACATACAACCGATTCACTACAACTGAATGTATAATTTTTCTTAACAAATGGTAACTTTCAGTGACTATTTTTTTAGTCAAATTTTTATTTTTAATCATGAACTGAAAAAAAAAAAAATCAGAGAATAAATTATGTAACTACAAAATAATTTACAAAAACCAATATTTTGTTCAGTTTAAAATAACAATTGATTAGCTTCTACTTTTGAAAGACTGAATTGATTATAGATTAATGTCAATAAAAATTTTACTACTATAAAATAGAAACGTTTAAATTAATGCAATTTGCCTCAAAAGTCTACACCACTATTCCTTTGTGATTTAAATAATAAATATTATATCTAATTAATTTGATTAATACAAAGATTTATTGGAAAAATAAATAATTATATAAAACACATTATCATATTTTCTTGTAAGTACTGATAACCAACAGTACCTCAAAACTGCCTTTTTTGTTAATTAAATGATAAAACACTGTTCTGACAACTAAAGGATAAAATACATGAATGAAATTAATTAATTTCATAGATTATCCAAGAAACTTCTGGTATTTTATACATTTCAATTAATGATTACTGATATAGAATTTACTATATGAAAATAATTTAATAATAAACAGCAAAAACTATTTTCAAGTCAAAGTAAAGATGCAGTTACTTTCAAAAGGACTAATGCAATGAATCACAAATAGACTGCCACTGATTTTGACACTTTATATGCATTGGTGTATCACATCTGCAGTTACCACTTTCAGTGGAAAGAAGATATTTCTTAGAAGTATTACATTTATGATATGTTTCTTTTTTTTATTTTTACAAAGTTTAATTTATCTGATTGAAAAATAAGATTTTTCTTCTTTTCCAGAATTAATATTATTTATTCTCTTTAAGCGTTAACTAATTTTGTAACAAGTTAAAAGGGAATTCCAAATTAATTCTTTAAGAATAAGAAAATGAATACTATAGGCTGTAAAATGAGTGCATGGATTTTATGAGTATTACATTTTTTTACATCTGGGTATTATGTCTATTTTTACGCACAAGTTATAAAATTACATTAATTCTAATCTTTTTTCATTTAAGTTTATTATCCAAAAGTTCTAATCATTAAATTAACTAGTACAGAATTACTTGAAGTACTTTCATCCACAATCAATGAGACTTGAATGTAAAATAACATATCTATAGTCTGTTAAGAACATTCAAGCTACTTTTAGTGTACATCTACACAACTATGAAAAGACGTAGGTCAGGCAGTTTAATGTTGAATTTAAAATTCCTTTAGCAAAAGCAGGCATTCTGATTAGACTAAACTGCTATGAAGTAGTGGGTACTTCTTTGATAGGACAATAAATATACCAAATTTCTGTAGGACAATAAATATAGGACATATAATTTGATAAGACAATAAATATACCAAATTTCTGTTTTACCTAATAGTGTAGGTTTAGAGAAACCATAAATTAATGGTTTTTTCCTAAAAAAGAAAAAAATAATATAAATACTACAGCAAAGTGATATAACGGACAACTTGAAGGTGTAAATTAAAGAGATTATCACACTCTAATTTAATTATTAAATAAAATATAGTTGTGAAAAATGCTAGAAATTAACAACATTTTTAGTAAAGTAAAATAAATAATTAGCAGTTCTAGAAAATATAAATTGACTATCAAAATATAAATATGCTAAAAGAATAATGAAACATTACAAAATACTTCCTGTGACTATTCCACTCAAATGATTTTGGTAGATAGAAATGCAATGTTTTTTCAGTGAAACCAAGAGCAATAAATTAACAGTAATATATTAATATTATGTAAATGTAATAATATTACATCTGATGAATATAATTTTTTTAGAATTGTAAGATGTGACTGTGTAATGTATAAACATAATTTTTCAGATTAAGGATTAAAATGAACAATGAGGAAAAACTAGTCAATAAAAATCATTCTGTGTAAAAGTTTCTATGATAATGGAGCATCACTATAGTTAGCCTGCCCTAACTTAATTACTTTGATAACAGATGTCTGGAAACACATTTTTCTTTAGCAACTTTCTGAAATGGGATTTTCAAATGTTATTAAAAGTATACAGAGCTATCTAAAAAGTAATTTTTATTGCAGAAGTTGGTACATCTATGGGACTCAAAGTTGAATGATTTTTTCACAATATTTGCTAACACTGATATTAAACAATGACTTTCACTTGGCTAAAATTCAAGGACAGCGAATCAGTCTTACTTCAATGAGTGAAAAAAAATAAAAAAAATAATCAGACTGTGTGAAATGTTTAGTGATAGAAAAAATAACTTGAAAAAGTTGATGATGAAATAAAAAAAAACAGTTATTTTCACAATCTTGGATGAAGAATTGATTTTCTTCTCATGTTTCTGCACCATATCTTAGTAGAATTGTCCACCAAGTAATGCACAAGTGATATAATGATACAGGATGATATATTGAAATAGGCTATCAAGCAGCGGTTAATTAAATGGAATAGCTTGAAATAATAATCTGAAACTCAATGATCGCTGTGACATACGCTTCAATGTTGATAGCAGTCATCAAATAGGGTATATGGTTTTGTAAAAAAGGAAATTTAATTAATATTATACATTTTTATAATCGAATGGTCTTTGATTCTGGAAAATCCCAAACTAATTAAAAACAGTTAAAGCTTGAACAAATAATAAATACCTACTAAAAGAAAAATCAGATTTTTTTAACAGGTAAAAGATATAATATCCAGTGGAAAAGGTTGGTATTTAATTTAAAATACATGAAGATTTTATAATCTGAACAAAGACAATGAATAAGTTGAACCAAGATTCACAGTAAAATAAAATAAATACTTTTTTAAAATTAATGTTCAGATTACCTACGTTAATGACAAAATATGAACATCACTACTTTTATTAATACACAGAATTATAGAGAACTTTTGGATAATATGTATTACCTAAAAGAAAGTTTAATCACGCAATGTATATTTATTTACACTGCCCAAACAAAAATAAAATTATAAAGTAAACAACAAACATCTGTATGTCAATGATAAAATCACAATTCACAATTTCATACTTTTAAAATAAAATTTAATTAATTACATAAACAATATCTTAATAGAAATATATTAATTAATGATTTATAATAACCAAATCTCAACTTGCTAAAAAAAAAAAAAAAAAAAATTATAATTTATAAATCTTTCTTTAAGTAATCTATGGTAATATTGTTGGCACTTCAATAAATTCATACAAGGTACATTATGAAAACATGCTGCTATAACTACTACACAATTAAGTTTTATCAAAAGTTACGAAAACAGTACAAAACACATACAATATTAACTATAACATTTAATTAGTATAATATTGCTGTTATAACAACATCTCTATTTTATTGCTGTTATGAGGTGTTTTTACTTTTACTGATTGTACAACATATATAGTAACTCCTACAAAATTAAAACAAACAAGGTAGGAAACTCTTAAAAGAAAAGTGGTATTTCTTTCTTAACGGTGATGTGCTGATTTATCGATGGTTAGAGCAGTCATTTGATCAAATTGCCAAATTACATGATTTATGAATATGTTTAATATTTTCTTCAGATGTCCATTTTGTATCTTCTTCATCATAAATCTATATATTAAAGACAATTAAAAAAATTCAGATTAAAAAAAAAATTTGTGTCAGTTCATGTATAAAATTGTTTAAACAGATTTATTATACTCAGTAAAAATGTCATAACTGTTACAAGCTCACTTATTTTAGTAATAATTTACTACCAAAAGAAACACTAAGTTCTGTAATGTTGTAGAGTAGGATTATGAATATTAATTTAATCACTAATCCATTCACCAAATATACAGGCTGACAACTCAGTAATTATACTTTTTTATGTTAAGGATAAAAGAAGAATTTTAATTTTGCAACTTGCAAAAAAAATGTTGAATCCAATCAATACTTAAAAAGCAAGATTGTAAAATAAGCGTTAAATTAAGTAATTAGTTAATATTAAACTTAACGTAAACAGAACTGTATACTGTGAAGAAATATACACATAGTGAAGTATGGAAAAAATGTAAAATAAAAATCTAATCCAGTTACATAATTTATTATTTCAAAGGAGAAAATTGGGGTTTTTTTTATCCTGCTAGTATAAGTTTAAATAAAATTACTTTTCTTACCGGCTTATTATTAACCATATATTAACATAACATAAACATTTAGAAGTATTATAAGCAACAGTGAAATTAACACAAATATCTGATTTAAAAAAAAAATAGATTTTATGAATCAATTAGGTGACATGTGTTCTTTTAATATGAATATAGATTTTCTGAGTTTGAATTTTGATACAAACAACTATCAATCAATAGAGAAAGAACAGAAAGTAATTAAAACAATAATAAACATGTGAAACACATTCTGTATTTAACTTCGGTTATACAGTGATATGTTCATAAATGTTTTATGAGGCATGTTACAAAAACAGGGAGCCAATTGCTAATAAAGAATGGTATTAGCATTCTAATGGTAATGAAGAATGTTTGATAAGATTCGATGTTGCAACATTGAACAATGTTGGTAACATTGAATCGTATCAAAGATGTGCAATAATGTCAATTGCTTCATTATCTAAATATTGGCAATATTTTCAGCAGGCTACTGTAGCTTATCCGACTGTTGTAAATACTTAATAGTTGTTGTGACAATAAACAATGATCCAGGTGGTTTTGAAATCCAAAATTAAATTTCTTAACAAGGAAGGTCAAAATGCATCTGAAATGGAAATTCATTGTAAATTTTGTGAAATCAATGGGCCTAGAGTAATAAGTGAAGGAAAGGTAAGGCATGATATTGAATTAAATGAATACCCTACAAATATATGATGAAGAGAGAAGTGGAAGACCCAGCATCCAAAATGATGAATTAATTGAATATTTAGAATTATTCAAAATATGTGGAACTGAGCTATCTCGATCCAAATATACAGATTTTTAAAATTAGTAATTTCTAATTTCGTTTTCAAATGAAAAGTAAAAATAAACAAAAATATATAAAAAAGGTTTTACCTTGCTGTTTGTTAGAGTACATGTGCTAATTTAGAAAGCAAGTTTTGGTAAGATATTTAGATAAAAGAAACATTTGACAAGTAACATGTTTAAATAGAAGTAAATAGTTAAATACAGGTCAGAAAGAGTGAAAACCACAGCACTTAAAATAAGCCAGATCTTTGAAAGTAAGTTTGAAAAATTGGATCTCTATGGCGTTATAAATTTACATTAAAAAAAAAAAAAAAAAAATGTTTAAAGGCCAAATCTGATTAAGAATATAAATTGCATATTTTATTGAACATGATTTACATTTTTACTGAAATATTATTATGTAGTAAGAGTTAGTCCAGTTCACTCAATAAAGGAACTTGTATCTAAATGATTTGATGACTCTTTTTAATAAGAAAGACAGTAGTAGTCCCCCCCCCCCATGTAGTATTTGCAAATTAAATTTTCACGACCTGTTATATATAAAAATCTATGAAATTAACTCCATATAACTATATTTAATATTTTTACACATACTCGCATACATCAGCCGTATTATATGACAAAGTTTGATTGATAAATTAATATATTACCAAAATTTTAAATATAAACCATTAATAATGTAATATCAACAATTCATGCACAAACTTTTGCAAATGATTTACTTTTATAAATTGTTTACTAAAGTTGTTTTTAAATTAATTTAAAATGTATAATATATTTTTAAATGTTACTGATTAAAATGGATTATGCTATGACTTAATAAAAGTAGAGCAAGTAAAAAAAGATTAGCGAACATTTTCTTTAAAAGAATGTAGTGAGCAGGGATAAATAACTAAATCATTTTTTTTGCCTTATAAAAATGTTATGTAACTTTTTTTTTAATCCTTATTATAGATTATTTATTAAATAAACAGTTTATGTTAATTAAAATTACAACTCTATTTGATGACTGAACCATGCTTAACCCTAGAACAGCCAGGCTGGGTATCTTTTCATTTTCAAGTACTCTTCTTTTCAAAGTTATCATTTTGAATTGAACTCTCTCACATACCTTCCCAAAATACTCCCAAGAGCTGCTGATGTCACAGTCTCGGTTAGTAACTTATCATGTCAGTCTGTGAATAACAATTCAGTAAGTGACAAGTGTGCCTAACAGACCCAGCCTGACCGTTCTCATCACTAATTTTAGACAATGTTAAATAATGTTTTAGTATTGTATGCATAATTTTACGCAGTTGTGTAATGTATTGTGATTAGTATAAATTCTATATGTTTTGATCAACTCTGAAAATAAAATGGCAGGCAAACGAGTTGCATATTAGTGAAATTGAGAATTTTATATGATGATTTAAGTGAAGTTGATCTAGTAACTCGCTAGATATTAATAATTTTTTGTAATTAAATACTTTTAATACTGATATACTGTATTTTATGTCTTGGATCAAACAGACCCAGCTTGACCATTCTTGAACATTTTTTCTGCCTGACCAACCACAGTTAAGTTGATGGTAATTTGGCTGGGTATAATATTCACAGTTTTGATTGTCTCACCCTAACACTTAAATATCATATACTGTAATTTCAATTTATATACTTGACTAAATTGCCTTCTTGTATATTATAATTCATAAATTTTGATAAAATTTCTCTCGCTTGAGCTAAAAATTATTTTTTAACAAAGATTTGAAAATTCTTCATGTTATTCTACAGAATATTCTTACTCAAAAATGAGAGTGAAAGAAACAGTGAAAATTGTAAGTTTAAAAGTATTCAGAGTAAATGTAATATTTTAAAAAACAATCAAAAAACATAAAGATGTTTCTTTAAATCACAATACTCTGTTTTTTTTATCTCTTTCAAAAATACAAAATAACTATCCATTCATAAATTATCAGGAATTGACTATACACTGAAAAATTAAACAATTGAACTATTATAATGTTAAAAAACTGTAAAAATTACAGAAACAAAAAATACAGATACAGGGGGGGTTCTATTGACATCCCTGGGTGATCCTGTCAGTTTGTCAGTATTTGATCATGAACGTACTCATGTCACATATGCAAAACCATATATCTTCAAAATCAAATATTCTCAAAATTTAGTACCTTCATAATATATGAAAATGAGGTATTTTGTTTCACGTCGCATACCTCTAAATCATATTAAAAAAAATAAAAAACCCTAATTTATAAAATTAATTTTTTTTATTCATATATTTAAAAAAAAAATCTTAAATACCTAAGTAAATAAAAAGAAACTGTTTTTGTCAAAATAAACAAACGTCTAATATTTCATGCTAGTAGAATTACGAAAACTACATTCTGACCCACTGGAAAAAAAATTAATTAAAATTAAAGCATTACAGAATGCAATGTGTACTTACGGTTATTATCACATGTTGAATAATACACAGCAATCTGAGAATGCATTTAGATATAAATTTAAAAAATAAGAATTTGATAACAAATGCTTTTAGAACATAAACACATTCAAATTTTAATTTCAAGCGTAATTTTTAATTCTTATACTGGATGTAATAACTATTTACAATAAAAGTACTCATATTTTTCTTTTAATAGAAACTTATTTCATATTTTATATTGCAAATTTTATCCTATTCATAAACAATGAAACACATTTATCAACCAGAATCGTTACTAAATTTATGATAAAATAATTCATATTTTAACAACTTATGTTAATTTAGAATCACAGAAACATGTTTTATTTAAAAAAAGTCAACATTTCAAAATGAATATGATTAATTTTTCTTTGATGCAAAATTAAAAGATAAATAAAAAAAATATAAAATAAAATATTATACAATAATAATCTATTCTATCTGAATGTTTGTACCAACAATATTACTTGATATGAATATATATTAACTAACAGATGTTACAAATGTGCAAAACTGTTTACATTTAAATACTTTGTACATTAAAGAAATAAAATAAAAATTAATTTACAGATTCATCACTGATAAAATGGCTTTCATACAAAATTTTTTGTTTTTATTTTTTTATAGCACTTGTAATAAAATATAATCAAAGGGTTTATTAATATAATTAAACGATCATAAAACCCTTTTTGTCATTATTTACACTAAACTATATTTTTTCTTATTTCATTTTCTTAAATCATTTTTTTAAAAAAAGTCAATAATACAAACATATATACAAAATTTCACAAAATATGTTACACTCTATCTCTCTTTTTCACAGAACGTTTACTCACACAACGTGTTAAAATCTCTGTAACGTGACCTTTATGGTCAAATATTTTCATAACTTGAGTTTTCGCTTCTTGCATTTGATCTTTAATCACTTTACTCCTCTGAATATTACCCTGAAACAAATATACATATAACATTAAGTTACAACATATTCAAGATTTACTTTTTTTCTAATAAGCAGTGAAAGATGATAAAAAACTTATGTTCCACATTTAAAAGTTTATGATTTGACTTTCTGCAGCAAAGTCAATATTTCTCAACATCAGAATAGCATAAACATTATTATGGAAGGATACATTTTTAAAATAATTTTCTATTTTTTAAGGTATTCACAAAATTTTATTTCAAAAGGATTCAACTCAACAATTTGTATTCGTTTTGAAAATTCACTGAACAAGTTTTCTTTTTTTTCAGCCCTGGATAATAATTAGATATGATCTTGCTAAAAAGTTACTAGCTAAAAAATTAAAATTTTTTTTTTTATTAAAGTGGTTTTTATTTGCATATAAAGTAATATTTTATATAGAAATAGAGTAATGTCTTACAACAGTCTATTTAGCAAGGGAATATGATGAAATATATGCCAGTAAAAGAGATATCCCTTCCAACTACTGAATATGTAAAGTTTATGAAGGCAGCTGCTTGACAATACTTAAGAGTTGAAAAAAAGAAACTAGTAAAATAAATGTTTAAAACATGACTAAAAAATAAATTACAATCAATTACAGTGATAAATATATTTTTCCAAATTTACCTCTCATTTCAGGTGCATTGTATAAAACAAAGTAGATGCCACATATAAATTTCTCACTACTAATCAGAACAGTATTTTCAATGGATATTAAATCAAACTCTAATGTGCATTAATCATTCAATAATTAGTAAAGAGCAAATCAGAACTTAAATCTAATCCTGAAATCTTCAACTATTTATTGAAAAAGGAAAGGATTATTTTCAATAATGTAAAAAGTTTTTTAAAATTAGAAATAGCTTACCATTTTAATGAAAATTTTTATATAATCACATGGTAACAATGTCAACGTTATTTTTCCATCAACTCTAGACCTATATACAGGTGACCATAAATTACCCAGCGTATTTTAGAAATAAAAAAAATAATAAAGCAAGATGCATGTTTTATTAAATTTCTTAAACATGGTTTCCGCTGGTAAATAAGTAATAAAGTAATTAAAAAAAAAAAAAAATTATCCACTTACTAGCAAAGAAAGATATAATTTCTCTCACAAGATCTTTTGGTTTATTTAAACTATCATTAGGAAGATTAAAAAATATTAAAATAAGTCAAAAATTAAAATGAGCATAAAGTCATGACTGATTGTCAACAGTATAGTGAAGAAAATATAGTGAATTCTGGTGGGATAAAATATGATTGAAGGAAACCATGATATAAATATGATAATTCAGTTGTTTATAATTATTATCTCTATTTGTATTTAGAACGTATTTAAATAATTTATATTCTTTAAAAAATTTTTTGTTCATTCATTAAATTTTTATGGTTCCTCTATGTGTGAAATTTTTCTAAGTTATGTGCATTAAATAAATATAAGAAATGTCTATAATTTTCATAAAAGTATTTTGATTGTATGTATGACCATTACCTAAGATATGTTTGGTAATATTAGAATTTTTGGGTTTGTTATTTTTAGTACTATTAACGTGTTCTTTTACGCATATAGAAAATTTATGGTTGGTCATACCAATGTTTTATTATAAGTATTATTAATATATTTAATCAATTTATTATTTGTAGTATAAGGTGGTGTTATATTAATTTTTTGTAAAATTTTTCAATTTTTTACTGTATGCATATACATTAATGCATACATGTATATATTTACTATATACATATATTCATTTTTTATATATATTTTTTCAATTTTTTTCTGGTAATAATTTTATTATTTATTCTTTTATTTATTATATTAGTATTATATACATTTGTATGTTTGCATGTAGGTATGTATGTATTTATGTTTTACTGTTGAACAGAGCATTTCAAACAGTTTTTTTACAACACATATTAACTTCAAACAAGTTCCAAATCAGCACCTTTTGTGGTGCAAAGATGTCTAGTTGATATTCAATTTCACCAAACATTACAAAGAATATCTGGAGTTATTCCACTAATTACGCCTACAATTCTTCTTTTTGGTTCATTGATATTAAAACCTTAGTTGCATACACCTTGCATTCGATAAACCCTTCAAAGAAAGAAAGTGGCATAATTCCAGAAGACTGAGACAGCTAGGGAATTGGTTCACAATTGGCCAATCCAACATTGAGGAAACTGTTCGTGTAGGTAGTTCCTACTATGTAAACGTACTAAGGTTTACATCATACAATTACTAAGGTTTACATCCACCACACTAGTGTGTGGTGCATCATCTTGTTGGAAGTAAATGTTAGGTTGCTGTTGTTCAATTTCTTGAACTGTATACTCCTGTAACATGTCTAAACAACTAACACTAGTAACAGTTGGAAGCAAAGCAAAATGGTCTGATGGTAAGGATTTACTGATTAAGTAAGAAGTAAATGCACACCAAACTTTAATTTTCTGGATATCACATTGTATTAGACAAATGGCATGAGGATTCTTGCTATCCCAAATCTGACAATTATGACATTTACTAGGACTAAAAACATGGAAGGAAGCTTTGTCAGAGAAGATTACTTTTTTAAAAAATGCATTACCTTCATTCTCTTTATCAAGAATGTCCACAACAAAATTGTAATGGCGTGGTTCATTATCATTTTCAATTGCATGCACTAACTGAATTTTGTAAGGATGAAGTTTTAGGCATTTGTGAAGACCATCACATTCTTGACTGCGGTATTCCCAGTTCTAAAATTAGACAAGTTGATTTACCTAACTTTCTCTGAAAAGTTTCTCTTGCACAATCCTCAACTTCCTCTTCCTAAAAAAGGGTCTGCCAGTATCTTTTTTTATAAACTACACCTCCTTTATCCTTAAACTGCTGATATCAATATTTATTAGGAGGATCATGGCCATACTCTACATGAAAACATCACCTACAGTAATAACAGATCCACTTTCATGAAACTATAGTATGCACATTGCTTTCTCTTGCATGGCAGTCATTGCTAAACTAATGATTCCCCCTTGTAATTACATCGCGCCGGTGTGTTCATTTAAGGTCATCAATAGCCCTAGAAACTACACTAATCTTTGAAAAAAAAAAAATTAATGCTCATTATACTGCTTTGTTCAAATTTTATTAACCCCTAAAACGTGCTGAAAAATTTATGTACATCAGATATAATAATTGCTTGTTTTTTTTCTTTATGTTTAACCTCCGGAACTACCGTTAGGTATATCTTCAGAGGATGAGATGAATGAATTGTAGTGTGTGTGAAAAATACCACGCCTCACTGGGATTTGAATCTGGGACCTCCAGATGAAAGGGAGAGATGCTACTACCTGCACCTGCGAGTAATAATTGCTTGCGTTGAAATACAGAAATTCTAAGGATCTTCTGCAAAAATCCTTGGGTCTATGTCATAATAATGAGAATCAAATCTAGTAAAAAATTTGTCGGCCTACACATGAATAAAAAAAATAACTGCCATTAAATACCTGCCTTTAAATACTGTCTATAGATTTTATGGGTCCAGCCATAACCCATATGGATTTAAAGTTTTTAACAAAAACACTTTGTAAATACAATTCAAAATTTTCTAGAACTAAAAGTGCCAAAATAAAGTCCTACTTTCATTTAGTTACATTTCATCTAGTTAAGTGATATTGCCCATATGATGGTATTTGTTAGTGCTACACACCAACCTGCAGGCAACCAAACATCATTGCAAAAACTGGATACTTTTCTCTTTAAAATTTGCATTGCTCTTCTTTTCCACTGAAATCATACAAGGCATATTCATAAAGTAAGAGCTGTTTGGTCATTAAAAAATATTAACTGGTGAGGTAAAGGTTTCTACTTACAGTTTTAGTTTACTACATATCTACTTCACTTTTCTACATAATCACCATTCAGTTCTAAGCACTTTTCACAATGCTGCACCATTTTTTTTTTAACCCCCTCAGTTAGAAGTTTGCCGCCTGGGAATTGAATCAGTTGACAACAGCAATCTTGAGTTCCTTGTCATTTTCAAATTGTTGTCCGCTAAGCCACATTTTCAAATGCAGCAAGAGGAAGTAGGTGCTAAGTGCAAAGTCAGGACCAAATAAATGGTGGTCAGAAAGTTCCTAACGAAAACCTTGAATCTTCTTCTTCGATATGGCAACGATGTGGGACGCACGTTGTCGTGAAAGAGGATTACGCCAGATGACAGTTTCCCATGTCATCGATTTTGGATTGCATGTCTCAGTTTGGTGAGCATTTCACAGTACACATCAAATGTAATATGTGATCCACATTCCATTAAATCAACCAAAATGACACTCTTTTTGTCCCAAAAAAAAAAAAAACAGTCAACATTTTTTGACTCAAGTACAGAGGTTGCTTAAACTTTTTTGGTTTTGGGGAACTTAAATGGCGCAACTGCATTGACTATTGCTTTGATTCTGCACTGATGTAGGATATCCACATCTCATTGCCTGTAATAATGTGGGGGAATAAATCATCTCCATCTTGTCAGTAGCAGCCCAAAAACGCTCGTCCACTACACATTCTTTGCTCTTTAGGTTGGTTGGTGAGCATTTTTGGTACCCACTTTGCATGCAATTTGTAATATCTGAGCTTTCCTGAGACAATAGGTGCGTTGAACATAGGGAAATTCATCAGCAGAACATTAATCATCAATCACTGATCATATCACAGTTTTCAGTTCACTTGTCATCAGTCTGAATGACTAGGCCTATCACTTTGCTCTTCATCATACACCATGCAGTCTTTTTAAAGTTTTGACACCACTGTCTAACCTTTCCTGACTGTAGGTCCATACACTACGCACAACCACAGGTGAATTTCCGCAGCTGAAGATCCATTTGCATACAAAAAGCTAATCGCAGCATACACTTTACAATAGATGTTGTGGCCATTGCAATCTATATTGACTGGCAGGCAAATGACTACTGAATAAAAACAACAACTGCACTGGCTTTGTAAATGGCCTACAGATGGCTCTGCATGCATGAAACTGTGTTCAGATCTGCTAATGTTTAAATATAAGCTGATGGCCCTTATTTTATGAATATGCCTTGAACATCTAGATTAACTTCAACAAGCTTTGGTTAAAAAAATTAGCAGCAGAAGCATCAATGCTAAACTTTCCCGGCAAATAACTTGAGATGTAGATCCTGACCTCTTTACAGTCTAATAGTATTAATAGCTTGTAAAAGTCACAGAGCCAAATTTGAAATCTTTTGTCCAGTTAATTCTGAATTACTGATCAATATAACAGCTCATTATTTATATAAATACACACTCACACACATGAAGGAAAAAATGACCCCCTTCTTTTTTGATTTTATCAATATTTCATCCTCCCTTACGCCCAAATACCATAAAAGTATAGCTGGTTTTTACAAACTTACCACACCTTTCCCTTGCTATATTATCTACTTAACTGTCAGGCAAGTAAAACCATTTTGTAGGATCTTCAGATAGTGACTGCAACTTTTTGTAATGATTCGGTCTCCCTCCTCAAAAGAAAAAATAAGGGCCATAAACATCAAAATTGACATTATCATAAGAAACAGTAACATGTTGGCTGCATAGCAGACTCATATGAAACTGTTGAAGATCATTATTGCCCAGTAATAAAAATCCAGCTCACTGATAAATCCAAACAAATAAAAGTGAATCTTGTCATCTATTACGTAGAGTGCAGAATAATAGCATTTGCAAGAGATTTAGACACACGTCATGTAGTTTTCCAGTTGTCTTCTTTAAATTTAAAATAAATAAATTAAATTTATCTTCTTATTTATAAATTGCAATAGAGTAGTTTCTGAACAACCATTGTTTTCTAAGACTAGAATTGAAGATTAGTATAAAATTCTCTAAACAATTTGATCAGGTAACTCAAGCAGAAATATATTCAGGAGTTATGTATTTCAAAGACTACAAAATAGATTTTACTACAATTTTGGCATTTTCTGGTATTCAATAATCAGAAAACTTACAGGAAATTTTTTTCTCTTCAATAAAGCATAAACAGATATGCACTCTGTTGTAATCTCAGATTTATTAATTTTGACAAATGCTTTTTGCAAATCCATCCAAGCCATAATGGCAACCAAAAATTGTAAGACACAATTAACAAAAGACTACACTATGATCTTCCCTAATTCATTACTAGCGGATCAATAGCTGTATAAAATGTGCTATGTCTTACTGTCACATACAGTATTCTCTTACCCTACACAATGACCATACAGCCAAAATAATCTTACCTTAATTTTGTTTAGATAATCCTAAAACAAAATTGGGTTTGTGTAAAAGAGATTATGTAAGAAATAGAGCAGAATTTCATAATCTCCTCTATCAGTCACTCCTATGCCTAGATATTAATTTTAGAAGAATCATCATAAGCAAAATATTCTTTAATATTCTAAAAAAATAAAAATAAAATAGGCATATCTGAATGTAGGATTGCTTGGAATGCTTTTTTAGTAAACTGAATTCGAGAATAGTCATAGAGCTATATTAAATAACGATATTTCTGCAAATATAAGTTACTCATCAATTAACAACAATACAAAGTGAGAAATGATAATATTCAAGAGAATCTTTTATGCATCTATTTCAATGGCTTATTTTAACAAATAAAATTCAAAAAATCATTGTAGAGGGAAAAAGACAACACAGGCACATAACAAATATTTCAGTTAAAAAACAATTAGAGAATTCTACAAAATGAAAATCACTCAATACTTTCATAAATAAATTCAAAACAGTTTTACAATTACAATAAAATAGAATAGAAATAATGAAAGAGATTTAGGAAAGTAAAAAATGTTAATAAAAAGATATTGAAGGACTAAAAACATTCTATAAAAGTAGCCAGTTTATAGAGTAGTACTCCTTATCTAACGGAATCATTCTTTTTAACACTTAGTTAGATCTAGTATTAGATCTAACTATTTAAAAAAAAACAACAAAAAAAAACACAAAAATAAACTGATGTTACGTAAAAGGAAAAGAAAAAAGTTGTAAATATAAAATGATTTACCTTAATAAGTTCATTGACCCTGTTAATATCTTTATCTAACTGATTTCCAGGCTTCCTCTCTAACACTTTTAACATTGCTGTGAGCTTCTCAAAAACTTCAGTCTCTAAATCAGACTATAAAAAGAAAAAGTTTTATATTTATTTCAGTTTAAAATAGAACAGTAACAAAATTGCTGCAATATACAGTAATAAAATTTAGCATTTGATCATACCTAAACATAAAAATGTATTTTATGTAATAGTTAATTATCAATAAGATCTTGAAATTTGAGGTGCAATCAAACAATTCTGAGACTAGTCTACAAGAACATGTAAAGAGCAGGACAGGTATCATACAAAGGTATGTTGGGATCACATTGTTCAATGACTTTCATATACATGTACATAAAGTAGTGTTCCATATACATCAGGATCTGTTACTCATGTATTGGAATGCTAGCAACACACAGCGCGAGTGTCATGATGCCCAACTCCTAAAAAATAGGATAAAATTAGACAACTAATTTGTCCGGATTCTCACATTACCATACAGAAAATTTGTTATCAATATATTGGTTGGAAGAGTAAAGACAATTTTCATGTCTTTTCAATCATACACTATGTTACTGCTAAGTTAATGACCATGCTCATGAATGCTGATCAAAAGGAGCCATGTCAAAATTTATTAGGAACTCTGCAACAAGCCTGGGATCACCTAAATTTCATGCCAATGATTAATCACCAGCAATACTTTGATCAAAAACCAAAATTCAGCCTTTGCAGAGAAAGAAACCACACTTCAAAACCAAAGAAGGCAAGGGAGATGAGGAGTATGACCAAAAAGAATGCTCACTGTTCCTCAACATTCATTAGTTTTATGATGTGAATTTTCTCCCTGAGGTTCAGACTACCTAATGTATTGTTCAGAGATGTGCCAGGGAGATTTGACACAAATGACATGAACTCTGACTTAATTGTAATTCAGAGTCCATAAAAATAATGATCTTACTAGTGCAATTTCTTTCTGTTTTTCAATAAGCTCAAATTGAAAGATAACGATTTTGACACCAAACAAGAGGTCCAGTATGAATTATAGAAGCAGTTTGATATCTTTAAAGAATAAAGAAATCTTTAGAATATTACAATACAAAGAGAAGCAAGTGTGGTATATCACTGCACAAGGGACAATTTCAAATGGGATGGTAAAAAAATTTAAAAATTGGATACCTTTTTTTTAATACATCATGTCTCAAAATTTCTTGATTGCACTTCACAACTATAGCTGAGAAGGAAAAAAACAAAATTTACATTTCTAGATGAATTTTTTATCTATTGAAATGGTTCTAAGAAAGAATGGATTTTCAATTAACTGAAAATCCTTTAATTACAACATAAGACCTACAATACTTTTTACATTAGTTTATGAAAAGAAGTCTTTTACTAATCTTTTCTATTACATCCCTCTTTTACACAATTTACAACAACGATCCTACCATGCTAAAGCACTGAAATAAAACAGTTCAATATGGCAGTCTATAATATTGTAATAAGTTATGTTTAATCAAGTCTTCTAGTAGGAGGTTTTAATAAGAGTAATCTATTCAGAGCTCTAGCAATTAACTGTAATATTTTCATTCATTTGAGCTTGATCTCAACTTCATTATCTTGTTTACAATATAAAATACCTGTAAATATAAAACAAAAACATACTTTAAGAAATTGTCACATTAAAAATAGTTGTAAAGTTCCATATTTCACTAGTTCAGTACATATTCTATATAGTAATACCATGTTTTATAGTATTTTACATATATATATATGTGTGTGTGTGTCTGCTTTTGTTTTGTTTGATTCTGGACTTCATAGTAATTGAGAATATGTTGAACAGGCAAGAATTCTGCCATCCTTGTGCCAACCAGCACGTTGTTTTCATTATACTATAGTTAAATTCTATTGGGAATGAGGATCCAAAATCTGTTAATATTATCTATCATAATAAAATAAATTTACAGCTTTAAGTTTTTTAAAATTATTTTTATTTTTTCATACAGCAAAAGGTTGCTTTGCAGTTAATTAATTTTGTTAATTGTTTTGATAAATTTAAAAGGTAAAATTAATGTTTGGATAAACATTACTACTCTTCTACCATAATTCCAATTCAGCAATTGATATACAGTCATGCATCTAGAATGATTACACCTACATTGCATCAGAATATTTTTAATGTCCAGTTAAAAAAGACTGAGCTGAATGCAATAAGCTACCACCAGGTAGTATGTCCTAACACCTATCATAAATAATATTAAGATTGATGTTGTGAAGAAGCATAATCTATATTGCATAGAGTTATAAAACCACATCGGTTTACCTAATATATTCCGTGAATAAAAATAGCTTAATAAAAATTTTTTAAGAAATTTACAGCAGAAAGCAACAATGAGTTTTTAATTAAATATTTTTTTTTTAGGAAAAAACATAGAAATAATGATCAAACTCTTAAGGAAATTACCAAGTGTAATAAATTGACTATTTTGACATATTCTGAACTTAGTTTTTTCAATAGCATAACAATCTTGGCAATAATGTGCATTAATTATCAGACACTATCCACAGATTTAAAGGTTGATATTGGTTTATTGCAAGTTACAAAATTAAAACTAATACTAATCATCATCCAACTAATAGTACCATTTAACCATAATACCATAATAGTATATCCCATGAATAATAATTATCAGATAATTAACTTGTAAGAGTAAGAGATAAATTACATGCCATAAATCATTAAGAACATTAATAATTTACATATTTTGAGCAATTATTAAAATTCATTATCTATAAAAGATATTTATTTAAATAAGGATAAAGTGCAGCATTTTAGAATATGATTAATTACACAGTAGAGTTAATTTAATTTTTTTAAATTGATAATCTCTGCCTTTTATCTAGAAAGTTCCAAGTTCAAATTCTAGTTAGGCCTAGCTGGGGTTTTTATAGGCTGAAATTCATTTCCTATCTTAACAAAAAAGCAGAAGAATAACTAATTGGATCTAATCCTACAGAAACTGGAGAGAAATAAATAAATATTTTAAAACTTTCTAATTACATAAAAAAAACAAAGAATTTTTTTTAGATAAATGACAAGATATAAAGTAATTTAAAAAAGTAATTAGGCTTCAAGGAAATACTTTTTATTATAACTGGTGGTTTAAATTATTTAAAAAATAAATGCAGGCGATGATGAAAAAATGTTTTTATGATGTTTTATGTACCTAATACAAAAACTTCTTCCTCCTATAATATGATTCCTCTTAATCATAACCAGATGATACACATATTAATACAAATGTAATATTAAAAGCTACTTTTAAGCATTTTATATATATACACAGGTGTTCCATAAAGACTTTCAGAGGAATTGTTCTACTTATGAAAGTAATGGAAAATGTTCATATAAACATTGTCTAGAAACACTTTGTTATGAAGTTACAGCTAACAAAATATCTCGCCCAGATTTCAACTCTTCTAATAAAAAGAAGCCCTACAGTAATTTTAGAGATCTAAATGAAAGAGTAAAGTTGGTGATTTCTGATATAATTTGAGCTGGGAAATAGGATAAAACAGGTCCCAGAACTGTAACTCTAGAAGTTTTTAAGATATCCAATGTAAAACACAAAATTTGGTGTTTACAAATGGTTTGACACTGAATTTTTTTGTCTTACTTCAGATATCTTAAAACTACCTAATCTTACTTTATCCTATCTCCCAGCTTATATTACATAAGAAAGCACCACCAACTTTACACCTTAATTTGGGTCCCAAAAATTACAATAGGGCTTTTTTTCTATTAGAAGAGCTGAAATTCAGGCAACATTTTTACTCGCTGGAATTGAAAACAAAGCATTTTCCAGACCTGTTTATATGAAATTTTTTATTTTCACCACAGAACATGCCCTGAAAAATTTCCCTGTTTCTTTATGGGCCACCTGTGAATGTGTGTGTGTGTGT
>JAAAKQ030117083.1:0-13891 GCA_010016005.3 Zanna intricata
CGTATAAAAATTTTTATCTTCACTAGGATTTGAACCTTAGAACTCTCGACTTCGAAATCAGCTGATTTGTGATGTCGAGTTAACCACTAGACCAACCCGGTGGGTTTACATAAAAAGTCTATAAGAAATAGACACTCTAGCATGAAGAACAAAAAATTTATGAGATCACAATAGCCTAATGAAAAATAAACCAAAAAAGAATCCACAACATTACTAAGGCTGAATAGCAACTTTCCTCCGGAGGAGAGCTGCCCTTCCCGGCCCAAGCACCATATTGAGGTTCAATGTACATTCCACACATCCGGCCTTCCCCCCCCCCAATGCGCAACACTCTCAACCTCAAGGAGCTCCTATGCGTCATCAGAAATACCCCGATCGAGAACACTGTTGCATGTGCTCTAGACCAGGGCATCATCAGCAATTGGGCTGCCTCCCTGGCCCTACACATCGCCACGGTTCGCCCCCTCATAGACCCACACTTCCCTTCTGACACCGCAAACGTCCAGTTGTGTCTTCACCATAGCGTCTGCTAGGCGTCCTACACCCCCTTCTTACAAGCATAGTCCATGTACGAAGCAGAGAATCTTTCCTCTGCACCATCCGGTCAACCTCAAAGCGCAGTATTACATTCTCGAAGGAATTCATCATTATCTCCTCCTCCCCCGATATCATTCTATCTTATACGTAACACTCTTGAAAATAGACATAACAACAATACATAGAAAGACGTGATAGAAACTTTGTAGAACAGGAAACATAATAGGAATACAAAATACTGATTTGCAGTATATTGTCTAGGAGATTAACTGCTAGAAAATCCATATGACCGTCCAATCGCTGTCTGTAATTTAAACTGAACCGTTTGATTTTGTCACGAAACTCGAGGCAATCTAAGAAAGACGTGAATTTCCTCGTTTCGAGTGAGTACAATGAATCTCTCCAACGTTTTCTGAAAACGTTGAATAAAGTCATCGATATTTTGCATGTCATGCTCCATAGCTGTATTTTAGTAAAAATGTTTTGTCTTCTTCCATCAGTTAACCCTTTCTAGATCCTTCGTGCAATGATCAAGTTAAAAACTAACTTTACTTTTAAAGCACCATTTTAATTATTTTCTTTTTATTCACTTATTTTTTAACTTATTTATAATAATGAATTAGGAATTACTGGTAAATCTGCTAAAATATTAACACCAGTTCGACACAGTTCTAATATATATCTCCGTTATAAGATCATTAAAAAAGCGACTTAAATTAAAGTATTTAAACAAAAAATTAATTTTTCTTAAAACTAAACATATAATCTCTATTCTAAGGATTCAAAACTATTCCTAACTTGATAATGCTTCATTTAAAAAAAAAAAATAATAAAGTTGACAGTTAAAAAAGAAAATAAGTTAGAAGTGTAATTACTAGTCTTAAAGAGGATTATTACGTTCTAATAATCTGAAAAGTTTTTAATACTATTTCAACCCTGATTTCGCTTCATTTAATGAAAAATGATAAAACGATTTTCAAGTCGGCACTTTGAAATGGTATGAAAGATTTATAATTAAAAATTTGTAGAATTAAACGAAACTAAAGAATTGAAAAAATAAAAATAAAACACTGAAATTATTTGTGATGTTATTTCTGTTAAAATTAATATTTTTTAACAAAACAAATACATATGCGCGTGCGCACATACACATATATATCCATATTTAAAAAAATTAAAACCATAATATGGAAGCTTTTTGTTCAAGATTGTAGATTTAATTGCCTCTGTTTACAATATGGCCAAATACTTCATATAACCCAATTAGAGGGATTCCTTTAAAAGCCCGAACCTGTGTTCGGGACCTTTTTAATTTCTTTAAAAAAAAAATAGTTTACCTAAGCTGTCCAGTAAAAAATCAGTTGCCAGTAATTATCAGCTCTCATTTGGCAAAAAATGCAATAATTTCCCGAAAAACTATGATTGAACCGAAGCGTCCAAATTCGCTTTGGTCATCTGACCAATTTGGAAGATGACCGAAGCGTAGAGTGAGCTTTGAGGATTCCCTTTAATTCATAGTTACAACAATTCAACGTTTTTTCTCAATTTTTCATGTTTATTCTCAGTTACCAATTGCATGTCGGTATATCCTTCAACGTTCTATGCTAAATTTGCCACCTACAGATAGTATATCCTTAGTATGGTAAAAGGAATTTCTTGGGGACTATTAAGATTGAGAACACTGTTTTTTGTCTGAGATGAAAATAATAAGTCTAATCGCTTAATCTATAAGATTCTGGCTTTTTTATTCTATCCGATGAGACTGGATTTCTTTAATCTTCCAAATAACAAATTACAAAGAAAAAATAAAAAAAATTGGGTTAATATCCAATTTACAAATATCTATTACAATTTCTTAATGTTAAAAAATTCCATTACAACCAGAGAAAGTTAAAACAAATATATCTTTCAAATTATATCGAAATATACTTCCACAATTTTCAGAGCTATTACACAGTTTCATTAGCATTTCTGAATTAATAGAACTCCTGGAAGAAACAACAATGTGGTCTTGTAACCCCATTAAAGCAGGATCTGTACAATACCCCAGGAATATACTTTATCAGTATATATACTTACGAATATACTTTGTATGTATATACCTACACTTAATGTAAGTATTTAGAAAATTTATCATTATTTATATTTATCCACCGAGTTAGTCAAGTGGTAAAACCGTCGTCGAAAATAAGCTTGTTTTTTATTGAAAATTAACTTCTAATTTTCAAAACCGAAAATTCTGAGGTTAAAACCCTACTAATGTATATTACTTCAAAATGATTTATATACTAGGCAGTGGATTACTTTGGTGGTTAGAGGTTCATTTGACTATACATTTCAGGAATTTTCCGCCGCAATTTGTATAAGATTACAACTAATTAACAACTCATGTCATACATATCATTCTCATTTAATTGGGCCGTGGAGACATTAATTGTTAACAAGAAGAACAGATTACAACGAACACATTACGAATAGATAAAAAGTTATATTTTATTAAAAAGTTTTTTTTTATTTTAATGCTGATCTACTTAATATTTTACTTAAACTATTTATATATTATTTTTAAACAATCTAATTCAATAAGTAACTGAATTATATATTATAAAAGAGATACAAATTATTATATATTTGTCTTATTACTCTAAGAAAAAAAAAGAAGTGTTTTAATGATTATTTATACTGATAATGATAAAAATAACTTCATAGTTTTATCTTTTACATTTAGAAATTTACTACTCTTGTTAAAATTTATTAAAAATTAATAATATTTAATTATTCGTTACAGTTTCATTTTTATAAATAGGTGCAAATGAATAAATTTTTTTAATCTACTTTTAATGAAGTGACTTTTATTTTGTCACCGACTTTGAAAAATAGAAATTTAAATATTAAGTAACTTATATTATTTTTTCTTTTTTCGGGAGTTTTTAAAGTTAGGTTTTCTTTCTTTATCTTTTATCTGAATTAAAACTATATCCAAGACTTGAAACCTAACGCAAGAACATGATAATAAGTCATGGGTACTGATAAATTTTCATTTATCGTCTATCATTTTCATAGCTTTCATAGCATGGACTGTGTTTATAATTTTAACCATTCTTATTGGTTTGAGCTTTGAGCAGAGTACAAAAATTAAAATCATTAATCATCAGTCCAACCACCAGCATTTCCCTAATTTGAATAGTAATAAAACAATTTACTTTTCAGTTTAGATAGCGCTATAGCAGAACTGTAACTCTAAAAGTGAAAGTATTGTAATTGATTCAATTTGGATATGCGATTTTTACTACATTTTAACGTTATGACACCTGTAGAACCCAAAAAAATCAGATGGAAATTTTGCGGCTGTTAGCACAAAGGTGCGCGTGTGTTGAGAGTTGGCCTCTAAATCACCTTATATCTCCAGAACTAGTGGACCGGTTTTGACAAAACCTGCTCAAATTACTTATATATATATATAGGTCATTGATACCATTAAATTTTCAACTTAAAAGGTTAACGGGGTGAGACTGTACAGCAAGGTAACCCTTAGAATATCAAAATTTCACCTAATTAAGTTCATATTTCTCTTCGGCACATTTGTTAACAATTAGAAATATTTGTAAAAAACTTTCGCAAAGTAAATTGAATAAATATTTTTAAAAAAGGTCTTTGCAAAATCGCAATTCCTCCCACCCAAAAAAAAATGCTTTTGTAGTTGTCCGCTATGTTGTGATGTCACAGGGGAGCGGTAGAATTAAATAAATTAATAATATTTAAAGTGTAAAAATCGTAACTCGATCTGGGTGTGTCTCAAACTTGATCGTCCTGTTGACACAGTACCGGGTGCATAAAAGCCTCACGGTTATATCATTTTTCCGATCGTATAAGCGAAATTTGTTTTATTTAAGTTATAAAATTATATTAGTTTAGTGCCTATCGTCGCCGCTAGTACCGCCACACCCTCATTAATTAAAAACGGTATGTGCTTGAGCTTAAGTTAGAAACATGGAATTAAATAAACAAAGAAAAAAAATTATATTTAAATAAAACGATAAATACTTTAAATTAAGTTGTAAGCGTGAACAACCCACAGTTGTATGACTTGATCTGGTGGTTTATGCGATATCGCTAATCAGCCGATTTTGAAGTTGAGAGTTCTAAGGTTCAAGTCCTAGTAAAGATATTTTTTACTTTTATATGAATTTGAATTCTAGATCGTCGATACGGTGTTCTTAGGTAGTTGGGTTTCAATTAACCAACACTTTTCAGGAGTGATCGACCTGAGATTATACAAGACTATAATTCATTCACATTCATACATATCATACTCTGAAGTAATATCTTATGGTAGTTTCAGAGGCTAAACATAAAAAGAGGAGGGTATCATAGTCGACCATCATTTATAAAGTAACCAATATAAAATTATAAAATCTGTAATGTTTATTTATTGCTGATATGAAAGTTTAGTTTTTATAAGCACTGATAATAAATTATTAAGTTTCATAATTATACTACGTAGAAGTATCTGAAGGACTTACTTAGGTTGTTAGACTGTAACCCACCGGGTTGGTCTAATGGTTAAAGCGACATCGCAAATCAGCTGATTTCTAAGTCGAGAGTTCTCTTGTTCAAATCCTAGTAAAGATAAAAATTTTTATACGGATTGGAATACTACATCATGGATACCGGTGTTGTTCATTGTTAAAATTGACCGATATTATGCATCTTTCTCCAACTGCTTTTACAGCTACTACCTGGTCTGGGTGTGTGTGTATAGGTAAATGTAATTACTCCTATTTATTAATTTGCTAACTGCAAATGTAGCAAATAATGGTTTTATTATTGCCCTGTAAAACCCTAAGTTGAATAAGCATTTACCTTTTAAATTATGCTACTGTTTTATTTTTTATTTTTTTCAGCTAAATTAATGATAACATACCATACGAGTATACGTTTTCCAATATACGGAATTTAGCATACTTCCAAAGAATGTCCAAGAACAAATTTTTTGAAATATCTTCTAAGATGAAATGCATAGTTTATAAGAAAGGAATTTTTCTCATTTTCTACATATTACTTCAATTCGTATCCAAAGAAATTCTAGTAGTTCCAACGCGAATTCTTTTTTTCCTAAAAGAATGCATAAGAGTTCTTTTTTACTTTCTTTCATTTTATTTTAAAAAAATGGTTGATCTACCTTAGAGACATACGCATCGAATAACTTAACTAATACATATTCAGACTGGTGCACGAAATGATTCTACATTTGGTTTTGTTAAAAAATATTTACTAGAATTGTAGTACATAAAAGTAAAATACAACGTGTTTCCTACATACCTGAAATTTTTCTTTTTCTCTTTTTTATGTTTAGCCTCCGGTCTACAACTTTAACAGGAACTTCTATGTTGTTAATAACTCGACAACTCATATCCTCGGTTCATGCGTCAATGATTGCCTCGAGGGAATTCCAATGCCTCAAGAGACATTCAAATCAGCAATTTATCACATAATTTTTCCCGGTGACCGATATCTTCAGCGAAGACATAAGACATCTTCAAAACCACCCGCCTTTGAAACTTGCTTAGGACTGCCGCGGAAACATTATTGCTTAGGAATACCCCGCGCCTGCGTTCACCATTTCTCAGCAACGATGTTATTCTACCCACGTTAATTACCATCATGCCACATCAGCTTATAGAAAAGAGCGCACAAATATTCATGTACTGCTGTCACTTCAGCCAACATAAAACATATTAATAATTATTGAACTAAACAATTATTGCCAAAACAAATAACGGACCAGTTTTTGCGCCACTCTGTAGGAGCCTTTTTATGTAAAAAAAAATCCAAAACTGTTTCTTATGCACAATCGTTATTTGTCTCATGAAAGAAACTTATGAGAAATGCATATACTCTTCACATTATACATGAAAGTAACTTAATGAAAGAAATAACAGGGCAATTTTATTTTAGTAATGTCCGGTTGACTGTTGTAGTCAATAAGCTTTTTTTTTCTACTGCAGAACCACCGGTAGGTATTACATCAGAGGATGACGATGAATGATGTGTTGCTTGTGCAAAAATTCCATGCCTGACTGGGATTCAAACCCGTGATCAAAGGCCAAGACGCTACCACTCGCGCTACGAAAGCCGGCCGTAATGAATAAGATAAATTACAATTTGCAACCGTACTTTCCAAGTTTTAATCACTTATTTTTTATGGTAAAATGTACTTAATTGAACCCCAATATCCAATTTAAAATGAAAAAACATTTTGTTAAAATAGTAAAAAAAAACAAAGGCTATACAAAATGAGATGTGAACTACCAAGTAGGATGATAAAAAAACAGTTTTTTTTAAGTCTTTAGTTATTTGATTGATTTTATGAATTTATTCTTCATTATTTTTGGTTAATTATAAGAAAAACATATTTTTCAAGATTTCATAGAAAATCTTTCATACAGTTGTATGACATATCACTTACTCAGTTTAACAGAACTGGATAAGTGGTAATCGATCCGCTCATCATGTAAATCTAAAAGTATGACGAAATTTGATGACATTTTAGATTATCAAATAAATAAGAAAAATAATTTACAATTGCGTTATTAGTTACAAATAGTCAGTAATTAAAAATAAAAAAAAAATAATGGGGAAAACGATCTAAAAAAATTGGTATAAAAAAAGGTTTCTTTTTATAGAAAAAAACTCATGTTATTCCTGGTTTTTTTTTTTTTTTTTATAAACTTTTTACGAGAAGTAAATCAAGGGAACTATATATATATATATATATATATATATATATATATATATATATCTTTAATTTTTTCTTTATTTTCTTCATCACTGCCTCCAAGTGTAAAACAAAATAAAATGATGCCTAAAGGTATATGTAACAAGTGTGAATTTCACACTTTTTTTTTTAATCAACTTGTTTTTCAGCTATAATTAGAGTTTAATTACCTCATTATTTTTATAAATAAGAACATGATCATATGTCTTCCTAAGTAGATTAACTCATTTTTTTTTACACATATTTTTCAGTCAATTACATCATAAACGTTTCCATGTCTAATTAAAATTAAATGAATAAATTAAAAAGGAGCAGTATATTATACAATGACTTTATAATTAGTATACTTAGTATAATATAAATGAATTTTGATAATTTAAAATTAAAACATAATCATCAGTTAATATTCATTTCTTAAAAAATTAACGAAATACATGGTAGGTTTAATATGTCAATTGATGTGGGGATATATGTATTTTTATGTCTCAAAGATTAAAACTAATTTTTAAGTGTTTGTCTAGAAGACTAATTTGCTAAAATGATATGTTTGTTGTTTATGTTTTCCTGCACTTTTAGAGTAATTAATGCATCGATTTTGATAAATCAAATTTTGATGTCAAATATATACAAAAAATAGGATTTGATTTTCAATTAAGACATGACAGAGAGATAAAAAATTTTTAAAAAATGTTACATGTAAAATAATACAGTATAATAATAAATTATTCATTAATAATAATCATGAAATATTCATTTTACAGTGATAAAATATTTGATACCGGATGTTGCTATTTGTCATTTCTTTCCATTTTATGCTACTCTTTTGACCTAAAAATATTTGTTACAGTCTACATCAGCAATTATTTGTTTCATCCATTTTCTTCTTTGTCTTCCTCTACAAGGTTTATCCAAAATTTGTACCTCTAACCCATCCCAAAAAAATTAGTTACCAACCTTGCTTATCTAAAGGTTTAACTTAAATAGTATTCCCACTGTCTCAAGACCTCATTTTGAATTGTACCTTTATTATGCCTTATTGAAGAGCCTAGAACCCTTCTATTTCTTTCTATGAATCTGTTATTCTACATTTTTATATCACAATACATTTACTATGTATCGGACGTAGGAATCGTTCAATAATAATAGGAATCGTAGTAATCGTAATTTACTTAATGACGTGGATGGAATGAAAGAAGAATGACGTGAAAAATGAAGAGGATCACAATCAACAGAGTGTGATCCTCTTCATTCTTTACACTTGTAAAGTATTTAATTATATATAAATAAGAAAAATAATATGGACTCCAAAAAAACAAAGCAACTTCCTTTTCTTTTTGTAATAACTGTTGTAAACTCCGATTTAAAAATTTGTATATGTAGTTATGTATTATCAACCGTGTTGTTTAAATGTGTTCTAGTATAGTATTAAAGTAAAGCATAGTATTGTATTAAATGTATTTTAGTTAAGCACAATATGTATAAAAAGTATTAAGAAAAACAATATGAAAATGAAACCTAGCCAGAAATTTAGTACGTACAGTTAGTTACAGTTCATTCAGTACTCGGTAATTTATTGTATTATTCAACTTTTTCATTTTTTTTAAAAATAATTTTATTTGTGGCTGTATCTTTCAGTAATATTAACTATTATAATAATAGATAACCAAATGATCATTGATTTTTATAGTTTCACACTTCACCTTTGAAGTAACGCGGTTAGCCAACAACGCGGGTATAACCGATGTCCCCGTTTCACCGCGTTATAACAAGGTTGTACTGTAATTCAACACTACACTAGGCTTTCTTAAATTGGAAACAAAACTTTAACTATATTTTGTTGTTAAATAGTGAATAATTTTATTATGACATAGAATTTTTATCAGGTAAATATATTATTGTGATTAATATTACGTGACCGTAACGTTAATTGATTTTTTTTTTTCTAATTTGAATGTTCATATATCAGCAATTTTTTTTTTGTTCTATCAGTGATGTCATGCAAATGCAAATAGTGTCCTAAATTTTTTTTCTTTTTGTCAAATTTTTATTTACAATCGGTAACATTTTTGTAAAAACCTCAAATAAATTATATCACACTAAAAAGGAATCCGCATTGACATTTCTCAAACATTAGATACTAATGCTATATATATATATATATCTTTTTTTGTAGGAGGAGATAAAAGCTTTACTAGCCACCATGTGCCCGCACAGATGGTAGTGTCGGGCTCTCACCGACTTAAACCCCTTTTTCTAAGGAGCACGGCTGGAATCGCCTCTCGGCATAACACTGGCCAGCCTTGGGAGTCGTGGCAACAGATTACCCTACCTGTTGCCCTTTCCGCTTGGGCTCGTGCAGCGGAGCCCCCCTTCGGAGTCCTCTTGGGATCTTTAGAGTATGGCGACACCCCGCCAGTGGGAGGCAGGACGTTCCTCCTCCAAGAGGCTACCCGTACCGCCCTACACCTGTCCTAAAGGGGCAGCATGTGCATTGAAAAATGCGCGTGTGCTCTTCCCCCACCCACTCGCGACCTCCAAACATAAGAGGAGCCCGATTGCTTTATCGGAAGTACCCCTACCCAGTATATTCTTGCTTGTATCCTGGACCAATACATCTTCTGCAATCAGGCTGCCTCCCATGCCCTAGTCGTCGCCACGTTTCATCCTGTACTTCTCGCATAATAACTTTTTTTTCTTTGTTGTTAATTAAAATCTCTAATTAAGACCCAAACCGATTAAAACCCGTAATAATCACCCTTTAAGTATCCTGAAGAGCGGACTTCCTACTCTAGGGGCACTCAGTTGAGACAGCAATACATGAAACATATTGAAGATGGAATCAGAAAGTAATACAAGAATAATATAATGCTATATTGGATTTCTTATGATAGAACGTAGTACGTACACAGTTAGTTTTAGAGAACTATTCCATCAGTTCTGTAGTAGAAAACATAAACAACAATCATAAAAAAAAAACAGATTGTTGAAATATTTCATGTGCTATGAAGAGAAGAAATAAACAAAAAAATGAAAGTGAAAACAAGTGAAAAAGACATAGAGAGTGAAGGAATGGAAAACACTTATGAATGTAGTAGTAGAGCGAATTTAGTTACATTTTAGAGTTTCCAAGGGCTAGAACGTGTAGCCGCTTCAGTTTACTAACATCCTCACCGACATTTAGGAGGTTTATGGCCAAGTAGTTAACGTGGTCATTTAGCCGAAGTTCATATTTCAATCAGAAACATTATATTTTTTGTTGACATATCACAGAACACAAATATTCGTGGACTTAGCTGGTTTTTTTTTTTTTTTTCTTTTTTTTTTTATCAAATCTCGGCGTCTCGGCTGTTCACGTCGGTGTTGCTAGTTTATTCTGAAATAGGCTGTATGAATTTAACATTTGCCTTTTTTGCCGGACCTCACTGTTGGATGACATATGCCCATTCTGGTTTCAAAATTGCTGAGTAAAAAATAGCTTGTTAGACAAAGATAACTCAGACCTCCTGCCTAGCAAGCAGTACATTTTCTTGAACTTCATGTTAACATGCTTTCTCTTTTTCATCGCATGAACTTTTTATAAGAAACGACGGTCCAGGTGAAGACCAAGGTACATTACACTTTCAGTATATGGGATTAAAAAGCCATTTAGGTGAACCGGTAGGCAGTCCCTTCAATTCATTGCAAATTTCACATTGATTGACTTAGCTTGATTAACCTTAATTTTACAATTATTAAGCCACGTAATGAATAGATTTAGTTTCAACTGAAGGTGGGCAATAACGATACAATATAAGACAGGTTCCAAAAATTAACCTAAGTCGGGGGTTCAAAGAAGGTAGATAATTCTTGATTATATTTCACCTGGGAGAAACGTCCTTTTAGGTAGCTATGAGGTATAAGGTAATCAATTTGAGAAAGGTTCATTTTGAACTTGTATAAAAGTTTAGGCAACTTGTCAAAGGCCTACAAAATATTTAGGTGTGCCAATTAAAAAAGAATAAAACAACCTTTCTGAATGACCGTTAATTTATTATTTTGAGAACTCCGTACCGATTTTCATTAAATAATTTTGCTAAAAAAATTAAAAAAAAAATAGTTCCCGTCATTCATTTTATACTACATTCAATTTATACTAATTTATATTCAATTTATTAAAATATAATTTATAAAATATTTATTTATTCAATTTAAAAATATAATTCAATTTATAATAATTATACATACATTCAATTTATACTAATTTTGTTAGTAATAAACAATTGTTTTTAATAAATAATAAAAACAAGTAATTCACCGTTTAGATAAGCTTTTTTTAATAATTTAATAAATAAGATCGTATTCTATCATAGTCGGAATTTTCTTTACCTTTCACTTTTGTTTTTTTATAAATATTTAAATTTCACTTACAAAAAGATTTTTCTATGTGATGATTAACCCTAAGTTTATTGAAAGAAGTTGTTTCCATAGAAAATTAATTAACCATGTAAATTTTTAAGCCTATTAGTGAAACTATGGTACAGAAATCCTGTAATATAACGAGAAATTTATCAACCATACTGGGATTTAAAATTCGAAATCTTCTCTATGATAGACTAAGATGTTACTAATGCACTTTATATTTTATTCTACCTCTTTTTAATTAAAAATAAATCTTCTATTAAAAATTATCGTGAAATAAAACTCAGTACATTTTCAAAAATATTTATTTTAATTTTGGCCAAGAATTTCTCTTCTTTATGAGAAATAAATTATTAATTTAAAGTACACAGGATAGTTTGTATAGTAGTAATAAAATAGAAATATTTAATAAATTATACTAAGAGAACTATAGAAATATAATAAGTTGTTAGAAAAGATAAATTTTAGTAATAATATAAAAGTAAAAATTAATTGTAAATAAAGAAAGAATAAAAAAAAAATCAGAATAAAAAACGAAATATTTAAAATAATATTTTATTTTTAATTGAAAGTTAATATTTACTCATTGTAGAAAGAAAAAAAAAAGAAGAATGTTATAATGCATTTTTATAATGGCTTAACACTACGACACTGTATTGTTTCAAATTAATGATTTACGGAGGGAGTGAAATTGGGAGTGGTTGTACCATTTATATTTCGCTTCACTAAACATTATTTACCAAAAGGACAGATAGATGATATAATAGAACCTTGTTGCTGAGAGAGAGAGAGAGTGAGTGAGAGAGAGAGAGAGAGAAAGAGAGTGATTTGAACGTATGAGAGACGTGGATAGGAAAACGGATATTACCAGAGGACCGCCCCTCCTCACTGTCGCCTGTTTAACTAGTGCAACGTGAACGTTAATTTAAACAATATTTGTTTTGTTCCGGGGTAGAATATCAGAACAACTAATGTACATCACCTCTTGCTCCAGCTTCGTCGTTATTCATACGAATTGTTGACATTGTACTGGTAACCCATAATAAATGAATTATTATTATTATTATTATAGGTAATATATCATACTATTATTTTTAATTAGTCCAGAATATTCAATATTTGATGTATGTACTTGTATGCAATAGCGCACGTAGATATGACTGTACGCGCGTACAAAAACGATTAATTATTGAAAACACCGTTGGTTGCATAACTGAGAAACAATATACCTAATCACTGGAAAATTATATTGTTTCATTTTCTTAATTTTCGTACAATTTCTAACTTCTATACAAACGTGAGTTTCCGAAAAATATATACTTTTTTTTCACTATAAAATTAAATATAAAAATCGAAATGAAAATCCTTAATTTGATACACTTATGGAAGAGTTCGTTAATGTCATTCTGAAAGTAAAAGTATCTGTGATTACAGATTATCCATTTTTACTGTAATATATATTATTCACATCCATAAATCCCAAAATATAAGTTGATGTTTCATAATCAAAAATAGAATTTTAAAAAACTAGTTGATTTAAATCGAAGCTTTTATTGCATTATTATTATACCAGATTAATATTTATCATAAAATACTAAATACAAATGAAAAAAAAATTCTTTGATAAATATTAAAGAATGTAAAATGAATATTTTATCTTCTTATTTTTTCTTCTTAAAACAAACACGAAGATAACGGGGCAAAATTATTTACTGTTCAGTTGATGGGACACATTTATAAAATAATATTTTTGTATTTTCCAAGTGCAGAATCACAAATATTTTTTAATAAAGAATATCAAAAATAAATCAATAATTCAAAACAAACAAAACAAAATGAAATACTGTTTTTTAAACGCAGATTTTCATTTGCACTAAAAATATATATTAAGTACAATATCTTAATAACAATAAAGCATTTCTCTTTCTTTTACAGCATTGGTGACCAAAATAACAACCAAATTTCCGTATGTCAACCTACACTTCATTCAGATTCATACATATCATCCTCATTCATCCCCTGAAGTATTACCTTACGGTAGTTCCAGAGACTAAACAGATAAAGAGAAGAACCCAAGGGGCTAGACTAGTGATTAACTAATAATCGCCGGCCTCCGTAGCCGAGTGGTAGCGTCTCGGCTTTTCATCCGGAGGTCCCGGGTTCGAATCCCGGTCAGGC
>JAAAKQ030117094.1:2653-13891 GCA_010016005.3 Zanna intricata
GGATAGAAGACGGGAGAATAATCCCTTATCGAGTAATATAACATATGACGGCAATGTCGGCAATACTTCTATTTCAGCACAATATGTGTCTGGAGAGACAGCAGAAAATATTAGTAGTAGAGCGGAAATGTATTATAACTACTATTACCAAAAAGAAGAAGGTCTTGTGTATGATTACAGTAATCAAATACAGCAGCCATGTAAGCAGCAGCAAGAGGCAGAGTATGAAGATAAAAATATTTTTATTTCTCATGAAAATGTACCTCATAAGATTTCGTGTAATAAAAATAAAAATATGGAGATAAATATCGGTTCAAGTAGTTCAACCAAAACAAATTATGAGATTGTTAAAACAGCTGACTTTGAGAATGATAAATCTGATTGTTCTAAACAACTAATTAAAGACAGAATTGAGCAAAATATTATAAAACGCTATGATGAGTACAAGAAAAATATTGTGTCTGAAGTTGTTAACATATGTGCAGATACTCATACTTACATTAAAATTGACAGTATTCAAAAAGAACCTACCGATGTCAGGGAAAAGGGAAATGATGAGCAGTTTCCACATAATATTGATGCTCCTGCTAAAATGACTTATGGTGAATACAGAAAATTTAAGTCGTCAAGAAAACATGGTAACCCTAAAGAAAGTCATAAAGAAATTTTCCAGACTGATATTAAACAAATAACAAAAATGGAATCATTAAAACATTTAAGTAAAAGTTCAGTAGAAATGGTCAGTGGTAACAAACATAGTTCCCATAGAACTGATACAAGACGTAATGTTTACGAGAGAAATCCAGATAAAATAGTTACTCCTGCTATTAATAAATCTAAAATTCAAGATATTTGTGAGAAAAAAGCTGGAATGTATTCAAAATACAGAAACGAACATCAGCGTATAATCCACAAGAAAGAAATTCCTGAAAGTGGCATTGACCGAAATACAACTAATAAACCTTCATTTAAAGAACAATATTCTAGTAAGTCAGATTCAATGAGGGATGATAAGCAATCTAGGATTGGTATTTGTAGAGATGATGCTTCTAATATGAGTGAACATAAAGAGAAATATGAGGCTTTGAGTAGAAGATGGGACCCTTCAAAATCACGATATGGACGTAAACCAGGTACTGATAATAATTTACCGGTTGAACCTTCAAGTAATCCATTCAACCCATTTAATCCTAAAGAAAATACTGATAAACCATTAAAAGTTCGTTCTTTTGGTAAAGAACGTGATCCTTCCTCTACTTTACTAGCTAAACTTAAAGTTGGTGAAAGTCAGAAGGATTCCAAAATCAGAAAATGTAATATTGCTAAAGCATCTGCTACGTCTACAGAAGATGATAAACCAAAAGAAAAGAGCTCAATACAGAATTTTATGAAAAAAGAAGGGAAAAAGACTGATAAACTCTATGAAGATGATATTATCTCTGAACCAGTTGTAAGTTCCACTAATGATGATATAGATTTAAGAAGTACATGTAAAAATAATATTGCACTTAACGAAAATACAATCTGTCAAACTTCTGAAGAAACCGAAAAGGTAGAGGAAGGTTCTGATAAAAATGTTGAAATAGAAAAAGATAGTAACGATAGTAAAACGAATTCCGAGAAAGTTAAAAGTACCAAAGATTTAGAAGAAACGAGCCCGTCAGTCGGTTATAACCGGAATATTGATTTAGAAGAAAAGGTAATTGAACCTAATCAATCAAAAAATCTAATAGTGTTAGATGATCTTAAAGGAAATAAAACAATCCACTCTTCTAATGATAAAAAGATTGATGAATTCTGTTTATTTGATCAACATTCAGCTACTGATGCTAATGAAAAAGTAGCAACAAAAGATTATAATTCTGAAATTACATCGAGTGAACACGAAGAAAAACTTCCGACTGGAAAATCCGATCATGAATCATCTGAATTGAATAAATCTCTCACTCTGTCAGAAAATTCGAAAGAATCTTATCAAAGTCTTGCGCCTCCAGTTATAAGTGATGAATTACGTGTTTGCAAAGTTAGGCTTATAGACTTATTTTGGAAAGAAAAAAAAAATGGTAAATTTAAACCGAAACGGATCTGCCGTTTGGTTCATAAGTTTATGAAGAGATTACGCCATTCAAAGAAACGCCAAATTCAAGTCTACAGTAATAGCGCACAAAATCCTGTTGATCTTAAGGAAGAAAATAATACAGTTAGTCTTTTGTTGGAATCAGATGATTCTAAAGCAGAAACTGTAAAAAATAAAGATCAAATTGAATGTAGCGAAGCTGTGACTGAGAAAGAATTTCAGGACGATAAGCTTGAAGGTATTAAAGAGAGAAATAAACGAATTCTTAGTTCGGACAATAAAACTCTTGACACAAACTCTACTGATGCAGTTTGTGATTTGAATGCTCAGTTTATTTTAAAAGATGTGGAAGTTGAAAATAGACGGAATTTGGATGAATCAACTGAAACCAAAACGTTTTCTGGTAGTGATGAAAAAGTAGTTTCTGATACAATAAAAAATGATAATGGTTTAAGTTCTGATCTATTAAGTAACGTCGCAGAAGTCAAATGTAGTGATACAAAGGAAATTAAATCCTCATATGAAAACGAGAATGGTGTTCCTGTATTAGTTGATTTAAGAGAATCTGCAAAAAATGTTGATTTAGCCATCATAAAAATTAACCAAGACGATGCTTATTCTGCAGGTAATGATATATCCTCTGAAAAACTTGCTAACTGCGGTAGCATAATTGCTGATTCAAGTCAAAAAAATGATTCTTTTGAAAATAAACTTGAGGTCATCACTGGTAATCCGCTTATTACAACAACTTTAGAAACAATTAGAACAGATATTGAAAACAACGATGTTTCTACTGTGAATATAGTAAGTGAAGATGAGCATGATAAGGGCGTAAGTGAAACCGATTCTAGCAAGCAAACCGGAAATCATAATAATTTTCTTTTGAATGAAAGAAATGGTCATATGAGTAACCAAACCGCAAACGATGTCATCTGTGATACATTGAACGTTGTTGAGGAATCTAATGAGAATTATCTTGGAAACAAAGTTCATAATGTTTCTCAAGTAGATGTAAGTAAAGTAGTGGATGATAAATATACAGAAACTACTGAAATAATGTCTGAATTATCTCATTCCCAAAATTCTTCCTCAAATTTAACTCATGATACTCTAAGAGAAGACGTTCTCACTCAGTCTGCTCGTGTTTCTACAATTACTTCCCCTTCTGGGGTGGAAAGTCAGACCACTTTGAGAAATGTTTCTCTAACTTGCGATGAATTTGATAAGACGACATATTCAGAGGATTTTACTGGTACAGCTGATGAAGATAATCAGAATATCAGCTGTTCCGTAGATATTCAGAACTCTAATGATCAGATCGATCCGATTTTAGAGGAAAATAAGATAAGTCTTTCTATCCCTTTGCCTATGATTGATAATATTTCTTCGGAAATAGATAGAAGTTTGCGAGAACTGGAGAATACACCTAATACTTTGCTTGAGGATTCGTCTGATTCTTCTGAAAATAATGATGTTCCCTTCCTTAAGAATTTGGACTCCTTTTTAACTGACCTTTCGAAAATCAGTGGAAAGACGGATGAAGATGTTTCTTTAGGTGCTTTTTCTTCCCAAACAGATAATTTATCGAAATATAACACAAAACCCTTTATCGTTACTGAAAATTTAGAGACAACATTTAGTGATAGTTTGAAACAAGAGATAAGTTTAAATATTACTGAAGAAGACAGCAAAAAACAAGAGTGTATCACTCATGATGATTTTAGTACTTTTACTCAGAACAAAATGGATAAAACTTTAGGCAACGACCATCCATTTTCCTCTTATCACGCTGATAAAAAGGATCGTTTGTCAACATTAGATGAAGTTCCTACCGAAAAGCCTGTTGAAAGTTGTCAAACATGTTATTACAGTAAGCAAGATATTAGCAATAAAGTTGACTTGAAAGTTAAAGAAATTCAGATTGGCAGTAATCTTGATAAGTCTGCACTTCCTGACAAAGCAGATGAAGCTTACAATAAATTTAATGATCAGGAGAAAGGATATATCGACGTAGTTGATAATTTGATAAATAGTAAAACAGCCACTGTTGATGACATTAATGTATTTTCTAAACCATTCACTGAAGGTGGAGACAAAGAATTGTTAAGAAGTAGTGAAGTTGATGCGAGAGTTGAAAGTGAAAAAAGCACTCTTCTGTCTAAAAGTAACGATGAAGCAACTGAGAACTTAATGCCAGGACATGAATTTGTTGCTCAAGAGAAAAGTGAATCAAATATTTGTATTTATGAAGAAAGAAAGGGTGAGCCTAAACCGAAAGCAGCGGATGAAAAGGAAAATAATGTGAAAGCTTTCGAAAGGATTAAGTTGATTAATAAGGATAAGAAGGAATTCTTACAATTTGAAGAAGCATCCAATGCCTCCACCATCCGAGAAACAGAAATTTGTACGCCATCAGGATCAGTAGTATTAGAGGAGACAAAACAATTAAGAAGCGAGAAACCTGAGGAGTCTTTAAGTTTGAACAAACAGTCTGGAACTCCGAAAAATGAACTGACAACTAAAGATTATGAAATGTCAAATCGGCTTGATACTGATATTGGACTTGCAGTTGACGAGAATGACAGAAATGAAACTACGGAATTTTTTATACAAGAAAAAGAGAATACAAAACGTTTTTTGAGCATAGGTGATTCATTTAATACTGCGAAAGAAACAGAGATTACAGAGAAACAAAAAAAAAGCAAAACTGTTGGATTATCGAATGTAGCTGAAGCAAGAAAATTAATTGACACACATAAACAACACAAAGTTTGGGATATTCGGATAGTTTTAATTGATATATATTCTAGCAAAACTACAAAAATTATAGCACAGGAAAAAAACACACCATTATTAGGAACTGATATGCATTCTGTAAAAAATAAAGGAGATGATAGATCGGAAAATCAAGTTGATATCGAAAAAAAATCTAAACTCCACAAAGGAAAAGGAACCTCTAGTAAAAGTAAGAGAAAGTTAGATGAAGTTAATAGCGCTAACGAGTTAGATGGTAGTAGCAAAGATATAAAAGTAAATTTGACCAAAAGGTTAAAATCAAAGTCATTCTTAACTAATAAAAGGCCTATTGATATTGACAAACGATATGATTCGGGAAAAGAGACTGATAATGTAAGAAAATCCATCGATACAGATGCAAAATTTGATTTAGATGTTAAAAAGCATAAAGCTTATTCTCGCAAAATCTCGAAGTCACAGTTGTTACGAAAGATACAGTCACATACTTCGGATAGTGATGAAGATTTGTCTGATTATAATAAAAGGAAAACTTACAAAAAAACAAAAGAAGATCGGAAATCGGAAAAACAACTTACCAGTGACAAAGAATCAGATGTCGATAGCAACAAACTTAACCTAGAAAGTGACAACTCTACGAAATCGGTTATATTACGAAAAAGGAAACGTTTCTCTGGTGTGGATTTGAATTCCACAGATTCTGAAGAGGAAGTAGAGCAAAAAGAGAGTAAAGGACAACGAAAATGTATGAAAGTAAAAAATGAAATTAATAGCGCTGGCAAATCAGAACATGACAATAATTTAAAAGCTGATTCCACCAAAACTTTAAAATCGAAGACATTCCGAAGAAAGAACAAACGTGTTCTTGATATGGATGAGCAATCTGATCCTGAGAAAGAAATAGAGAATATAATAAAATCCACCGATACAAATGAAATATCTGATTTAGATGATAGAAAGCAAAAAGATAATTCTCGCAAAATCTCAAAATCAAAGTTGTTCCGAAAGGTACAGGCTCATATTTCGAATAGTGATGAAGATTCTTCTGCTTGTAAGAAGGTGAAAACTTACAAAGAAACGAAAGAAGATCGGATATCAGAAAAACAACTTTACAGTGACAAGGAATCAGATGTTGATTGTGAAAAACCTAAACTAGAAATTGACAGCTCTACAAAATCAGTTATATTACAGAAGAAGAAACGTTCCTCTGGTACGCATTTATTATATTCCTCGAGTTCAGAAGAGGAAAAAGATAAAGAAGAAAGTAAAAGACCACCAAAATTTATGAAAAAAATAAATGAAATTGATAGCGCTGGTGAATCAGCAGTTGACAATTTAAAACCTGATTCCACCAAAACTTTAAAATCCAAGATATTCCGAAGAAAGAACAAACGTGTTTTAGATATGAGTGAGCAATCTGATCCTGGAAAAGAAATAGGGAATATAAAAAAATCCACCGATACAGGTGTAATATCTGATTCAGATGATAAAAAGCAAAAAGACAATTCTTGCAAAATCTCAAAATCAAAGTTGTTCCGAAAGGTACAGGCTCATATTTCGGATAGTGATGAAGATTCTTCTGCTTGTAAGAAGGTGAAAACTTACAAAGAAACGAAAGAAAATCAGATATCAGAAAGACAACTTTACAGTGACAAGGAATCAGATGTTGATTGTGAAAAACCTAAACTAGAAATTGACAGCTCTACAAAATCAGTTATATTACAGAAGAAGAAACGTTTCTCTGTTACGGATATATATTCCTCGGATTCAGAAGAGGAAATAGAGAAAGAAGAATCTAAAGGACAACCAAACTGTAAAAACATAATAAATGAACTTGATACGGCTGGCGAAACTGGAGTTGACAATTTAAATCCTGATTCCACCAAAACTTTGAAATCAAAAACATTCCAAAGAAAGAGCAAATACATTTTAGATTCGGATGAGCAATCAGGTCGTGGAAAAGAAATGGAACTAGCGAAAATAGTAATTAATACTGACATAGTATCTGATTTTCGTGTAGGAAAAAAAAGAGCACGTCCTTCCAAATCTTCAAATTTAATGCCATTAGGGAAGGTTCAGAAATGTTCTTCAGATGGTGATGAAGGTTTTTCTGTTTCCGAGAAAGATGCTGCACATAATGAAACTATAAACGATAGCAGATCGGAAGAGGAACTTGATGGCGATAATGAATCGAATGAGTGCAGTAAAAAACGTAAACTGGAATGTGAAAATGTTTCAAAATCTGTGATGTCACAGAAGAAATGTTCTTCAGATTCGATTTCTTCTTGTACGGCAAAGGAAATCAAAGAAAAATCCATTGATAATATACCTTTAAGTCGTGATACTACCAATAAAACTGATGTTGACGAAATTAATATAAAATTACATTCCAATAAAACTTCAAAATTAACGTCTTTTCGAAAGGAAAAGGAATGTGTTTCAGACAATGATCATTCCGATCCAGAAACAGATAGAAGACAGATTGAGAAATTTACCTATAATAAAACCGTTCCAGGATTGGAAACTACTATTGATTCAGTCAATGAAGCAGATAATTTATCAATTATTGATGTTAAAAAGAGTAACTTATCTTCTGATTCTGAAAATGATTCTAAAATACTAAAAAAGAAACAGAAATTTTCGTGTGTAATTGAAATGAAAACAGATATAAAATCTAGTAATTATGACGAAATAAATTCAGATTTAGATTCAAAAATATCCGTAGGCAAAACTAAAAAATCTGCCTGTAATATTAATGATAATAGTTCTGATAATTCTTCCCAGATTAGTGAAACTGATATTTCGGCAAATGTAAGTAGAGAAAAAATTCCTTCAGCTGGTATTGGCATTAAATTGTCGATGAAAAGAAAAGATAATGATAATGAAAAGAAGAAAGTTAAGAATACAGATCTGGACGAAATTTTATCAAAACCCTCATGTTCCAATGAAAAAAGTATAGATAAAAGTTTAAGTAATTTTAATATATTTTTTAAGTGTGTTCACTGTAGAAATGAATACTGTACTGATGTAGAGAAAGGTAAAAGTTTAGATAATTATTCTAAAAATATTTTGTCGTTTTGTGAAACTTGTTATATAAAGATTTATAAACATAGGTTTATCTCTTTTAAGAAGAAATTTAATCCGTAAAAACAAAGAAAAACATTCTAAACTTGTAGTTTTATTATTTATTTTGTTGTACTTCTGTTTTACTGTATTTATAAAATTTTATTGTTTCATTTTCCTTATTAATGATAATTTCTACAAGAAAATCGTCCCTAGTATTAAATTTTTAGATTTTTATGTGTTATTCTTAAAATGCATTGTGTTTTAATGCATTGAAATATCTCGATTAATATATAAATTATCACGCATCGATCGTTAATTTTCATATATTTATTTACCGTTACTTTTATTTGATGCCATCACATAGCTACCGGAACTATAGAATCGTATCGTTCGGTTCTTCTGTTAGTATACTTTACATATTGATATTTTACGGAGTAAACGATGTTAGTGATTTATCAGTTTGGATTGAATTATGTCTATAATGGAGGAAAGGCTTTCTATTGATCGAGATTTCTTGTCTCGATATGGGACCCTTTCGAAAATCATTTTTCAGTTATATTTTTTTTTTTAATGTAGTCCAACAAGACGTGTCTGGTCGATTGGGTTCCAAATTTAATCTTCCTATTAAGTTACAAGAGGTTCCAAATTTTATTTTATCTTAATCGATTCAGCGTCATTTGTTGCTTTTTTAGTACCTTGGAAAGGGATTTTATTTATTTAAAGGCGAGTTATTTATTTTAATTATATATATTAAACTTTAGCAGTAGGTATGCTTTTTAAAAAAAGATTTATTTTTTTTTTTTTTAAATTAGTAATAACAACAAATAAAAAAGAGAATGCTTGTTTGATTCTGACGTTCACTACCAAAAATGGTGGTTGGGGTTCTTCTAAGAACCTAGTAAAAGTCTTGGAAAAGGATCTTGGAAAGGGATTTTATTTAGGCGAGTAATTGTTTTTTTTTTTTTTTTTTTAATAAATTAAATTTTAGCAGTATGTATGCTTTTAAAAAAAAAGATTTTTTTTTAAATTAGTAATAACGAATACAAAATAATAGAGAATGCTTGTGTGATTCTGACGTTCACTACCCAGAATGGTTGCGTTCTTCCAACACAAAGTATGAGTTTACCTCCGAGCTCTCAATTTAATGTAAACTAGCTCGACCTTCAAAAATCATGTATTTTATTTTTTAAATGTTCTGTAACACTTGACTTCAACTTCTAATTTATATTCTTTTTTTTTGTCGCTGTATAAATGATTAAATAAAATATAATTTATCAAAGGTTATTCCTCTAATTGGTTTTTCTGTAAAATTTAACTGAAACTTGAAGATATAGAAATCAAGTTTATAGTTGATATATAAACTAAACAGTTCTTATAGTATTTTTATTACGCAGGTTTGTTTTTGTTATTTTATTTTTTACTTTTTTTATTAGGAATCCCTCTCTCTTTTATCTGTTTAGCCCCCGGAACAACGGTTAAGGTATTACTTCAGAGGATGAAGTGTAGTCTTTTACAATCTCAGGTCGACCACTTCTGAGAAGTATGATTAATTGAAACCCAACCACCAAAAAACACTGTTATCCACACAAAAAACACTAGTATTCAAATCTGTATAAAAATATTTATCTTTACTAGGATTTGAACCTTAGAACTCTCGACTTCGAAATCAGCTGATTTGCGATGTCGCGAATCAATTATTAAGCATCCCACACAGCAGCTGGACCACCATTAGGCATGTCATCAGCCGCTACGAAGTACCGTGGCAGCAATAGAAACTACTCCCCCCCCCAAAAAAAAGCTTGGGCCTTATAAAAGGAACCCCCATCGGGGTCTCTCCTGGATCACTGGGATAAACCGACCCTCCGCTTGTGAAGTGTTGGAATTTCCCTCCCCAGAAGAGCTGCCCATCCCGTCCCTACACCTGACCAATGGAGGGTAGCCTACGCGTTTCGCGTGCACTGCCCTCCCCCCCTAGCGCGACCCTCGCATACCTTAAGGGGCCCCCATGCGTCGTCAGAAGTACCTCGATCCAGAACACTTTTGCACGTGTCGCAGATCAAGGCAACCTCAACAGTTGGGCTACCTCCCTGGCCCTGCACGTCGCCACGATTCGCTCCTAGCGTCCACATCGTCTTTTGACTCCTGTCTTTATTTTTTTTTTTTTGATTTAACTTCTTTCCGCCTTAATCCCTTGATACTTATAACTTGCTTCCGCCTACTGACCTTCAGTTGATTTTTTTTTTCGGTATCTTAACTTAACTTTGCATACCCGTGATATTAAGCTACAAGAGTCCTCCTTACCAGCTCGCATCCAGCTCATCGTAAGCGCCTGTGGTGCAACAAAGTTTACGTGACATAAAAATGACATACGAGAATTAAAGAAGACATACAACTCCATACCTTAAAACTATTATGACTATATATATTTCAACACGCCGTAGTGATTACTTGTATCATATTTTCACATAAATGGCACAAGATATATAATAATAAAACATAGAAAACAAAATACTTAATACTAATCCTAATTCTAACAATGAAGTATAAGCTCCATTTTGGTGTTCTAAATCATTTCCTCAAGTTTGGCGAATACATCCCGGAAAATCTGTATATATATATATATGTATGTATTGTTTATCTTGACAATTTAGCAACACGTGGTACTTTATGTTGCCGTAAAGGAAATTTTCTTTTTTTTAAATGGGAAACAGTCGCGTTTTCTGTACGTTTACGATTAAGTTAAATCTTAATCTTTTTTATATAACAGCGTATTAACATTATTTTAATAAATAAATCGTTATTTGCCCTAAAAGTTCGTTATTATAATACTGTATTTCTTAGTTTTTTATTTATTTGAATTTATGATCAGTTAATTAAAAGTTATCACGAGTATTTATGAGTTTTATTTAAAAAGTAACTTAAAAAAAAAAAAACATATACATTTATTTATTATAATAACAGTAAATATTGCGTAAAAATGTATATAGATTGTATACTATTGAAACGTATGAAGTACAAACTTCATTAATTGTCTGTTTTATCAGAAGAAGATATTACTTCTTAAGATGAAACTAGTATCATCGGTTTCAAATAAACTGGTTTATTTCTCTAACCAGCCAGTTTACCAGTTTTCTTTGACACTTAATAGAAATCTCATCATTTTGTGCGTCCTTTGAATAAAAAAAGTCTTTTATGTAACCAATGGAAAGTAGAGATGTTTGTAAGCTGTTTGATCTTCATGTAAAACATGTTACTTTTTAATCTCAAGTCTGTTAAGAATTCTATTTATTTATTCTTTAATGTTTATTTATATTTATACATCAAATTATTTACTATTTTTT
>JAAAKQ030117116.1:0-13891 GCA_010016005.3 Zanna intricata
TTCAGAGAATCATGAATCACCACTGTTGTTATAGGGCTTAGAAAACCCATACGAATTGTGGAATTTGTCTGCAACTGTCTGAAGATGAATGACTGGTATGGTTCCATGCATGATCATATGTTTTGAACATTTTTTGTAACTGCTATGAGAAGGCAATTATGAGCATAGTATATTCAGACATGTTAGAGCACTTAGTGTTTCCACAGACTGAAAATATTAAGGACCTGATTTTCCAATGGGATGGAGCCCCTCTAAGATCATGCAGAAGTTCTGTGAACTGCTCTCAATGACAGATTTCAATAAGACTATATAAGCAGGGAAGCTCCTATCTCTTGGCTACCATAAAGTTCCCATTTGACATCATTGAATTTTTTCTTTTATGACTACAAAAATGATGGTTTTTTAGATGAATACAAAAAAAAGACCATTCACATGATCACCTGCATCAAAGAATAAAGACTGGTGGAAGCAATTCCTGCAGTTATGGTTGTCAGAGTGTGAAATGAGGTGAATTATTTGGTTTGATGAGGATGGGGAGAAAGATTATTTCTTGTACTTCTTACAAGGAAATATTGTGATCATGAAAAATTTTGTTTATCAGATTTCAACAGAAATATCCACTTTGACCACCCCTGAATCCATCTTAACTAGTTTTGGCATGATGTCTAATCGTTTTTGAGTTATGCAAGATACATATGTACACACTTAACTCAAAAACTCACATAACTGTGAGTAACAGTTATGTTATGTGAGAAACATAACAGTCATGTGAGAAACCTGTAATTTATGATAAAAAGTGATTGTATTAAAAATATTTTAACTTTGAAACCAAAAGGCTTAGAAAGACAAAACAAATTTAAAGCTTGAATACTCTAATATTTGGCAGTTTACTTTACTTTCAAAAATCATAAAATTAAAAAATTAAAAATCGGTGAAAAGAAAAGTTTTAAAAATTTGAAAGTCTTTTTTTTTAGCACATGGGGGAAACATATTTTTTTTCAGTAAACTGCATTAAAATTGTTTTAACTGTTTAAAATTTGCATTAAAATTTTAACTGTTAAAACTGTTGACTTTAGCTGTAATTTCTTTTTTTTATGTGTCTACAATTTTTCTAAACCGATATATTTCATTATAAAGAGAAAAGGCCACTTTCGTTTTTAATGCTGCATATCTCCTGATCTAAACAACATATTGATACAAATAAATGTGGAAATTAGGGTAAAGAGATTTGATCTTGCTGATCTAGCTTTCATAGCAAATTGTGAGGTCTTTAATGTAGCATTATAATTTTTGGCTTTTGTTCATTTTGTGTTAAAGTATTGAAATCTTTAAAGATTGAGACTGCAACATGTATCACCTGCTTTCAGCTTAACCCAAGATCATTTAGTTTTGTTTAGTTTATGAATCATGTTAATTTCTCAAACGTGAATTAAGATCTTAAGTTATCAATGCTTAAGTCAATTTTTATATGACTTTGGGTCGTATGAGTTAAAAAACGCAAAATTTGTCCCATCCTGGATCAATTGACTGTATTATCGGTGCTTGTTCTAACTTGCTCAATACGAATTATGTCATGAGTGGTAAACTAGTAATTGCATGTTTATTCCTGTTGGTGCGTGCTGCATTTCAAACCTACATAAAAGCAGTAATTATTTCTTTTATTTTCATTAGCATTTTCAAATGCAATCGGTAACAGTTTTTTTAGTCAATCTTTTATTCACGTACTTGCGAAGTTAAAACCATGTCGGAAACAGAAAATCAGAAACAGTAATATAGTGCGGAATATATTAAATACGGATTTATCGAAAATCCCACAAATCCATTATCGCCAATGTGCCTTATTTGTCAAAAAACGTTTTCAAATGAAGCGATGAAGCCTTCCAGGCTACATGATTTTTTTTATAAAATGCACTCAGATAAGAAAGACAAAGATGTGGTCTATTTTCAAGACTTGGAAAAGAAGTATGTAGCTCAGCCAAAAAAATCAAAACTTTTTCAGCGGCTTCCGAGGAAGACAATGATGGACTTCGAGCTTCATACAATATTTCATTGTTAATTGCTAAAACAGGCAGAACACACAATTGGGGAAGATTTAATTTTACCGGCAGTAAAAGAAGTAATAACCACTGTGTTCCATAAGATATTATACGAAACATTTCTTTGAGCAAATGAATTTTGTGCAAGATTTTGTGTTCTGTGTTGTGGAAGGTTCTGTGTAAAGACAATTGATGGGTGTGCTGAAAACATCGAAAAATCATTATGCAGTCATCTGAAGCCTTGCTAATTTTCAATTCAGTTGGACGAGTCCACTTTACCAACTATTGAAGCATTGTTGTCATGAAGGATTAGATTATCAAGGATGAGAAAATATCTCATTGGTGGTTGGGTTTCAGTTAACCAAACTTCTTAGAGTGATCGACCTGGGATGTACAAGATTACACTTCATTCACATTCATACATATCATCCTCATTCATCCTCTGAAGTAATACCTTACGGTAGTTCCAGAGGATAAACAGATAAAGAGAGACGAAATATCTTGAAAACTATTATTTGCTAGAAATTTAGAGACAGATGCAAAGTGAGAAATCATATATCAGTTATGTCAAAGCTCAAAATAATTACCCTCTTTTATAACTTTGATATGATTTTTAACAACCGTATACTATATAATTAAATAAATAAAATGTTATAATAATTCAGTAAATTTTTTTTATTTGAATCTGGCCCGCCTACACATTCTAAATTTAATATATGGCCCTCTGTAAAATTGAGTTTGACACCTCTGTCACATATAATACACTGGAAACGTTTTGTGACGAAAAGGAAATTCTTTTGAAGAATATTATGTCAGTTGATACTGGTTGCGCTCCGGCTATGACAAAGGGCGTGACAAAGGTTTCATAGCGTACTTAAAAAACAAGTTCCAGACGTGTTTGCTGAACGCTGAGTAATTCATTATAAATATTTAGTTGGAGAAGTAAAAATGAATCTATATTACATTTATAAATTTAAAGAAAAACATAAAATGATTAATCATTATAATTTAAACAGATAGTAATATAATTGTTTATATAATTATAGAATTATGTACCGACTGATGATGCAGAATCGCGCAAAAGTTAAGTAATAGTAATTTTTTTTATTACTGTGTTTGATGTTTGTTTTTACAATTATTACTTTGAGATTAATTTTTTTTTTTTTTGGGCGAAAAATGCTGAGGCATTATCATCGCCCGAATTAAAATAAAAATTATTAAAACCTAATAAAACTTAACTAAGGTCTAAAAGTAAGTTGAAAATAAAATAACAAATAACATTTTTTTTTTCCATGGGCGAACAACACTTCCTCCTACAGTCTAAGAATACTCAACAACATTCCGGTCTTGCTTTGTGATACAAATCTAGATGTTCACTGGTTGGCCTGCGATTAAATTTCTGCAGTGCCTACCATTGTTTCCTAATGGCGTGTTGGCAATCATGATTTCACCACGGAAGGGAAGGACATCTAGGGTTTCCTGATGTTTGTGGAATATATTATTAGCATTCTCAAGTATGAGAGACATAAAGGAGGAAAGTTCATCAAGGGCGTCAACACCATCATCATACTGTAATGGGAAGGCATTGTGGTAACCATTCCAATCTGCCTTTTTGACAATCCATCTCTGTGGACGTTTATTTACCTTGCGGTCGATACCAAATTTTATAATAATTGGTCTGTGATCACTGCCATGAAGTTCAAGACTAGACCAAGTAAGACGTGGGAATAAATTCAGTGTACACAAGGAGAGGTCTATGTTGGACAATACACCACAGATGATGAAGATATGAATGTGTATGTATGAGCCATCATTCAGCAGACAAAGATCCAAATCTTGACTCAATCTGTTTATCATACTTCCTCGAGGGGAGCAGAAAGAAGAGCCCCAGGAAATATGATGGGCATTGAAGTCTCCTATTATTAACGCTGGCGATGATATTTGGGCCAGGAGATTTGAGATTTCTAAAGCACTGAACTCAGAGTTTGGTGAGAGATACATATTGCAAGTATGCAATTTAAAAGGAACCCTGATTTTAATAGCAATAGCAGAAATGTAAGTAACCTAGCAGTCACCACATTTCACAGGAAAATAGCAACAACTCCACTCTCTCTGCTATCTAACAGGCAATCGTATCTCTCATTGGTATAGCCTCTGAATTTTTTTTTTTTTTTTTTTTCTTTTTAACCTCCGAAACCACCATTAAGGTATATCTTTAGAGGATGAGATGAATGAATTGCAGCATGTGTGAAAAATGCCATGCCTGACCGGGATTCGAACCCGGGACCTCTGAATGTAACTACATGTTTTTTCAATAGATGTGTTTCTTGGAAACACATTATTAGCGGATCATGTGCACGCATAAATACTTTAATATCTTCAATGCGGGACCGAAAACCTCTTAACAATCCACTGGATGATGCTCATAAACAAAAATGTAGATCAAGAAATAAAGATAAATATATGGCAAAGTTAGTTATAGGTGATTCAGTTTTTCTTTTTGAATTTTTGATTTTAATCTAGTGCCCTGGGATCGGGCGGTTCTTCAACCATATCCTCCAGTATACGTGGTGTTGGAGGGGAAGATTTTGATAACTGGGATGATATGGACGACATCCCAGAGGAGGTTAATATATGGGTTCCCTTAACAGGGAACTTATTTGATGGCTTACCACCTGATGTATTTCCTCGTGCTCGTGAAGATTCTTTGGGAACAGTTGTTTTGACAGGAATCCCACTGTTGGATTCACTAACTGCAATTTGGTGCTTTTTATTTGCCTTTGTTAGCTCTGAAATGGTGGCTGTAAGTGAGGCAACTTGATCAGAGAGTATCTGAACAAATTTTTTCAACTCGTTGCAGGAGTCACACTGCTGACTACATAGGTTTGCAGGAGTTTGCTTTGATGTAGCAGCGGCAAAGGACACATCAGATTTAACCAGGTTCCTGGAGTTGATTAATTTTTGTATTCTCTGTGTGCCGCCAGAAAAGAAAGCTTCTGCTCCGTAGCGATTCTGAGAATTGCCTTCTCTTCTTTAAAAATTGGGCAATCTTGGGAGCGAGTTGTATGCAAACCGCTGCAGTTTGCGCATTTTCCATCTTCTGTGCATTCAGTTTCGTTGTGGCCTTCCTTCGCGCATCGAGCACAGATCTCCGTTTTTGGGCAAAATGCTGTCGTGTGCCCATATCCTTGGCATTTGAAACGTCGCCGTACTCGAATAAATAATGAAATACTCGAACTGATAAATGGAATAAATGGTCGCACTTGAAAATGGGTTACATAGATAACCCATTTTAATCCTTTCAGGAGGTAGCGGCAGACTGAAAGTCAGAATGAGGGAAGGTGTTGGTTCCTCCATTCCGCCTTGTCGTTTCGTTATACGCCCGATCTCTACATCTTGAGATCGGAGTTCTTCAGCGATTTCAGATACATTCATGTCTAACAGGTCTCGGCAAAAATTTACACCTCTGCTTGTATTTAAGGTTTTGTGGCATTCTGTATGTATATGTATACCACCCAAATTTGTCACACGCAGCAGAGATCGACTCTGCTCGTCATAGCTGTCTCGATCAAGATCGATCCGTCACGCAATTTTTTGATATTCTTTGGGGAGCTAGTTGAACCTGTTATAACTTTATTAATTAAGAAAGGCGAGACCTTTTGAAGAGAGGTACCTTCCTGGCTATTTTTTAGAACTATGAATTTGATATTTTTGCACTGTTTTGGTCTTTCAATGTTTAAGTGCGCACTATCTTCCGAACTGTTATCTTCGCCCGACAACGCCGAACGAGGCCTTTTCACAAAACTATTACTTTTGGCAGTTTTTCAGATAGATCACCAACCATCGTAAAGTTAATTTGTGATGAACTAATTTTGTTCCCACGAGAACCGGCGATATAAAGGACCACTCCAGCATAGCGCACGCGTACTGGAGCTAGAGCTACATTACAACCGGGTTCGCCCAGGTGCCCTGAGGACACCGTTCGAGACTCACTACGTAGAGCCATTCAGCTATCGGCACGATAGTTCCCACCTTGGGTTACGATTGCGATTCGTAAGGTGTCGCAACATCACCGACTGTATGTGTAACAAGAAGTAATGTAGAATGTTGTGTAGTTGTGGAATTGTATATGTTGTAAATTGTGTAATGTTCTTGGTGTAGAGTATGTGTATAGTGTAAAGTGTTCTACAGCTCAATGTGTAGTGGCAAGAAAAGCTGCAGAGGCTAGGGCCGTGGGGATGCCAATCCCCAAAGTCTTAAAGAAAAAGATTCCCCGTCAGGGTTGAGATTAATTGGCACAGCGGTAAGCATGTTAATGAAATATTTGAATTTTCAGAAAAAAATATGAAATATTTGATGAAAATATTACTATTATTAATATTGCAGTTACTATAATGTTATTTAATTAATCACTACCAGTAAAACTAATAACGTAATTTTAAATCTGAACCGTAATAGTGTGCTTTCTTAAGGGAGAAATGAATAAGCTGTTCTAGATGTAATACACCTTACGGCTTCCGTTTGTGGGGGACAAATTTTTAAAGCGAGCCGACTAGAAGCTTGGGAACGAGTAGAAATCTAAATTCGAAGAACATTAAACGAAACCGTACGGCTGTACGATTTGTGTACAAATTAGTGATCACAATTTCTATTATCACGGGTAGTCGACAGTGAAATGAATCAGAAACCTTCCTCCTCTATCAGACTATATTTATGTTACGTAGTAGTGCAGCTTTCATCCTTCAGGGCAAGAGGGAATATATTTTCAAAAGCAGGTAATTAATCTGGGGTTTCTGAAATGACATGAGGTTACAGCAATACGTGAGTAGAAGATGGATAGATTGTTGCCGACCAAGATAAAATGGTATGTGACTATGTGCGCCGAATTCGACCACACGATCGCACTGAAGGGAAGATTATTACAGTAACATAATAAGGGATTAGCGAACAAAACACGATCTGGAATATCCTTTTTTTAATACTTGTCAAGTCGGTAATCGTTCCATAAACCGTACTAACGCTAGAAAATTCGTTAGACATTCCAGTGCTATTAGATGATTGTCGCCTTTAAGTAAAAACTTGTCTACAATTGTAAGATTTGAAAAAAATAAAAAAGCAGGGCATTTTCTAAAATATAATTTAAGTCATAATTAACAAAAATTTAAAGTAGAACCAAGCTTCAGGACAGTTGTCAAGATTAACGTTTCTTGATAATGCGTATATTTGTTGCGCTTATATAAATCTATGAAACGGGAATTATAAAATAAGCTACAATACTCTAATTACTGCCAGTGCCGGTATCCAACACTTTAGTAAAAGCAGGCGGTTAGTCTAGCAGTTAATAATATTGATTTATAACAAGAACGTTATTCATATCGATAACGTTTAATAACAATAATAATCCCCGTACAACCGAGCGATCCGTAAGTACAGAACTCCACAATCCCTGATGTTAAATGATTCGCATCATGCAATAGTTACTGTAAACATCTATCCCTATCGCTTGCTGTCACATGCAATCTCTCCCGGTCTACCACCCACCTCTGTCCATACTGTACACGACACTCCCGGCCAAATATCTATAACGCCTCTCCAACCCGCCTCAATATGATTTCCATGATCCGTTGTCTCGGCACGATGGAATCGCAAACTACTATAAGCGTTAATTTTGATTCGGTCGTATTTAATGCGACGCAATCCAATGGTTTAATAACATCCAGCTTACACTACATTTCAAATACATGAAGCACGTCACAGGCTTCGTTTATGTAAATGTGTGTATGTAACATACGATAAATATCACCTAAAATGAGAGATACATCAAGTCATATATTTACAACAGAAGGTTGACCATTCCTAAATAGTTTAATAAAGGTAGATACCCTTTTACAATAGATATAGATATATTTAAATATCTCTTCAGGATATGGAATATATATATATATATATGTAGGATATGGGAAAAAAAATAATATATATATAGTTCAGTGCTATTCCAAATTGCACGGCAATCTCTCGGAATATGATTCTACAGCTAAAAATAAGGAAAAAATTTCACGTAAATAAGGAAAAACGTTCACGTAATTTGAATACGGTCGTTAGCGAGTTTCGGCTCGCGAAACATTTAGCCCTGCTTTCTGCTCCATCTTTGAAATTAAACCGTATTTTGGGGTATAAAAGAATGGTGAATTTGGCGCTTCCTTATGGTTACGGGATAAAACAATCTTTTACCGGAAAATATATTTTTTTAGATTTGGAATAACAATCAATTTTATTAATTTATTAACAAACAAATAAAAATTTCTAGTTAACTATGAATCGAATTTACTTCCTAGAAAATTGGTATAAAAGACGGTTATTAAAATTAAACACAAATTTTAAAAGTTCAACTTTAATAAAAAACAAAACATAATTATAATTATCAGAAAAAGAACAATTTACGTACAAAATTGCTATAAATTATAAAAATAAATTTGAAAAACATCCTTCTAAAACATATTAAAAATTGTTATTTTTTCATAGGTTGAAAATAACAGCTGATCAACAACTAAGTTTAGTGTCTAACATTTGAAAATTCATTTGGGCGGTGTTTGTGCTGATGTTCGGTCAGTCATTCGCAATGAATGATACCTTCACAAATTTATTTTCATTTGGAGAGTTGACGGACAAGTTATTAATTATGATAAAGTAAATAAAAAGGAATTGGCTGCTGTGCATGAATACCGGGAAAATATCCAGATTAGACAGTACCGTATCATAAAACATTTGAAGCTTTGGAGAGGCGAATTTGAGAAATAGATATGCTTAAACCACAACGATTCGATACTGGCCATGAAAATTTTGTCAACAGTGAAGCAATATTAATGCGGTACATGTATTTCACCTCAAGCACCAGAAGGCTGTCACATCGCTTCCATGCTTCACAATCAAGCGTGAGGCTAACTCAAACGTACGGGAGCCACAATCATACTTATTCCATCAACACATGTACAAGAGTTATTACCACCTGATTTTGATAAACGGATGAAATTCTGTTCATGGTTAATTAAAAAATGTGAACATCATCCCGATTTTCTAGGTAAGATGAATCCTGTTTTTCAAAAATTATTGAAACACACTTGGGCAAAAGAAGAGCCCCATGACACTGCTACACGTCATTTCCAACGCACTTTTTCGTTTAATGTGTGGTGTGGTCTTCTTGGTGATAGTTTCATAAACCCGTTTTTTTCTTACCGACAAGGATCAATGGAGAGCTACACTCGCATTTTTTGCAAACAAATCTTGGAAGATATTCCGCTTGCGGATAAGAGCGCAGATGTGATTTTTAATGATGACAATAGTAAGCACCTGCTTACTATTGTCGTGATGTGATAAATCATTCAAATACCACATTCAGTAAGCAATGGATTGGTCAAAACGGACCACCTAAATGGCCACCTTCCAATCTTATGCGGACTTTTCCTTTGGGGTTGGATAATTTGTTAGTCTATTTCTCTCGTATTGGCACACAATAAGAATTGAGATATACTACAATATAAGGTGGAGCTAAAATTCGGATTAATAATGACGCTATTAAACGTGCCCGGCTAACTTCGATTCCGCAAGCTGAACTATGCATTCAACAGAATGGCGGGCACATTGAGCAACTGTTTTCAAGAAATGTTTGCAGCGTTATCAGGTAATCCTTTTGATATTTAATTTTTAGAAAAAACAAAAAGAGTACGATTTTTAATTTTTCAGATCTAATTTTTATTCATTTTTTCTGTTACTGATAAGTTTTATATTTGTTTTCATTTATAAATACGTTGTTCAAACATTTATGAAAATTGTTCTGTTTACTATCGTATCACTTTTCCGATCCAGTTTGTGTGTTTTGTTTTTTATTAAAGTTGAACTTCTCAAGTTTGTATTTAATTTTAATAGACGTTATTTGCATAAATTTTATCAGGATTAAATTCTCTACAAAGCTAATTCAAAATTTTTCTTTGTTTATTGATAATTAACAAAATTATTTTATTCCAAACCTAAAAAAAAAAAAAAATGTATTTTCTGACAAAAGTTTTCGTATTTTATCCCGTTTTTCTTAAAAGCTAAGCGAGATAGAGATTTGAGACCACTTTTATTCAGTTTCTTAGATCAAAAACCATAAGGAAGCACCAAATTTACTCCTCGATTTGACCCCAACAATTTTAATACAGTTTAATTTCTCAGAGGAAGCAGAAGGCAAGGCTAAATGTTTGCGGAGCCGCAACTCGCTAAAAAAAGTTTTTTGACCTATCTTTATATGAACTGTTTTCTTATTTTTGGTTAGAGTCATCTTCCAAGAGATTGCCATTTAATTTGGAATCCCTCGCCTCTCTCTCTCTCTTTGTCTGTGTATGTGTGCGCGCGCGCCTTTCTTCATATCATATTTATTGAATGCATGACCAGTCATGCCCTATTTAATTCGACGAAACATTAACAAGGATTATATATCATTATCAATTATCTACTTTTCATTTTGAATTTATTTATATACTTAAAATTATTTAGGGGTATAAAAGACAATAGAAGGCAAATTTGGCATTAGCATTTACAGAAGCATAAAAAAAATATGACATAAATTACCAAAAAGAAATTTGGAGAACTTTCTGTTACTTGAGAAGCCCAGCGGGTAAAGAATGGACTAGATCACAAAAATATTTGTTAATCTGCACTCAATAATAATTAGAATAGAAAATAAAAAACGTAATACGTCAACCTCATGAGAAATTATGCAAATAAACAATACCTGATATAGTTTAACGGCCGTTTAAATTTAGCAAGAATACTGAAAACTACTGATTAAACGATATTATTTTGTAAGGGTAAAATTCTAAACTGATAAGTTTTAATAAACTAACTAAAGAAAAAATTATTAAAATAATAGTTCTTTTTAACCGTCATATAATCGGGTGTTTCCCAATAAAATCCACTTATAAAAAGTAAACAACTTAATTTTCACAAAAATAACCCAGAGCTTCCATATGTAAGCAATTACAAATACTATAGAGAATCTGCATATACGGATCATGTGAAATGTAATTAAAATTGAAGCAGCTCATGTAGTGTGTGTACATATATCTTTTTTAAGGTTAACTGTAAAATTTATTATATTTTTTAAAGTTCTGAAGTTAAACTTAATCCTCAATGATCATGAAAATGTTTTGTTGGAAACTTATGGAAAATATAAAATAATATTTGTACATCGAGACGCATTCAGAAAGGTAAAGAATATATAGCATGTTCATTTGTTTATAAAAACAATTTGTTCATTTACTTACACAAAGATATATACTTCGTTAGAATGTATGAATATACTTATGGAAATCTAATTTAAAATATACTTAAAAGAATTTTAAATATAGAGATGTTTACTATCACAGTCACCGATATAAAATGAACTAGTCTGCTGATATAATGTTAATTTGCTGCTATTCTGCTGCATTACAATCTCTGCAGATAATTGAACTACCGTTGTCGGTACCAAGATTTGAATATATTTCAAACTAAATTTGTATTATTTATATTTGGAGTACTACTTCCCTTACGCTTAGGAACCTAAATTAAGTATAAATAGGAACTTGCGGAAAGTTCACTAAAGCTTGTGTACTTTTACTGAAGCTTTCATTAACATTTACAAGCATAAAAATAAAATGAAATTTAATTACGCGTTCATATTAGAAATAACAAACAAACATTAAGTATAGATAACAACTAAATATTAGAAATAAATCCCGAGAAAAACTAGAAGATAACTAATGATCTAGAATAACTATCTAAAATAACTAATGATCAAATTAAGTTAAGACGGTTAAGACGGCTGTATTAGGACGATGATGATTTATTTCATCAGTAACCGAAACGGTAAACATACTAATAAATTTTTAACTTTTTAAATATGTTTTTAATCTTAATTTTCATACATTCACGTGTTCTGATGAAGGTGAGATCATTTCGAGAGCGCTAAACGTAAAAAAGAAAAATAATAAGCGGTAAAAATGAAAAATTATTAATGAAAAAAATTATATTCTGCCGCTAGGATTCTACGTAGCACTTTATTAATAAAAAATGTAAATAAATAAAAATAAAAAATAAATTTTAATTACCTAAATATAATAGCATTACGTAAGAATAAATAATGTCGCAGGATACTTTTAGATACATTGTTGTTAAATACGTTTTAGATTTTTTCTAAGCCAGAACCAAGAATTTTATTTAATGAGCATAAGGCTATTCCGTTTTAAAACAGGTAGGATCCTTTGAGTTAACATTTAAAGTTAGAGAGAAATTACAGTATCATGTTTACGATGGGGTTCAGTTCACTGGTTAATGGTCCAAGTGCGGTCTGACGCGGTCAAATAAGGTACGCGGTCAGATAAAACAAACAGTAATATAAAGACTGACATCTTCACTCAGGAAACCTCAAAACAAGTATATCTATTCATAAGTTTCGTTAAGAGAAAGTGAAGATAAAACCTTTAAAATAAATAATAATAGAAATAGGACATAAAGGATATAAGCAATAAAACTCGTAAAAACATAAAATGTAAACTTAGATTTCCCGAAACGCTCGTAAATAATGATAAATAAACCTGAAAGAAACAAATTCACGACCCAGTATAAATGTTACGGTATCCGCAATGTCCAACGTAACGTTAAACTAATGTTATCTTTTTATCATTTGTTATTACTATAAGCTAAATATTTGTTTTTCGAATGTTGAACTATTTATTCTACAGGTTTTTCATTGATACTTACACTAATTTTAATTACTCATTTTTCAATTACTAAAAGTTAAAAAAGAATTTCTAAATATCGAATAAATATTTAAAGCTAATAATAACAACTCGGGATAAAATGGTCATCCCAACCACCGTAGGGAAAGACACCCACCATGTGGCAATTCCGGTCGCCACACCACCCCTCCCGTTTCTAGCCGTGATGGGCTTTAACAGAGGTCGTCTATTGACCCTCTAACTGATTACATATCACAGTCATCAGCCAGGCCTCAATGGGATGCTGTCGGTAAATCTAAATGCCTCGGTAGACATTTACATCAGTGAATTTTAACTCAGCTTTTGCCTTCAATGTAGGCTTCTTTCGGACATCTTCTCTCTTCTGTCCTACTCGTTGCTCTCTGAACTAGCAAACCGAGTTCGCGGAAGCACGAACCCTGCGCCAGGTCCAATTTTAAACAAACAAGCTATAAGTGACTGTAAATGTCTAATACTTCGAAATAAAGAGTCTATATCAGTAACAAAGCACACCACAAAAACGATGATCGCAACATTGATAATTTAGACCTAGTTCCCTTTACTGATCTCAAATTATCAATTTGAAAGCCTTTAAATAAATTTTAAACTACGGACTTAACTTCATCGCAGAGTGCCGCGTGATATTTACTGCATCACATTAATAAACTGTCCTCGTCAAGATGGCGCTCCACCTCTTGGCTGCATGGATATCATACCCTAGGTAGTGCAGTCATCATCCCACCTACAGCTATACTGCTACATCACTTACATAACATTACTTTAATTAACCGAGGCTCGAAGCCAATGCGCCTACCTCCGTTCAATCAACTATCCAGGGGATGCCTTAGCCACCCGGGGTACTACTCTACTTATATCCTTTCAGCTGATCTGCGCAGTGCGAGGAAACCATTCTCTGCGAGTCTTCCAACTGAACCGCAGATTCAGAAAAGAGTTTACTTTCTCAAGCTCCCTAATAACTCTGCTACGTCCAGCCTTGTACCGAGAACAAACATAAAGGACATGGTCCAAAGTATCATCGACCCTGCAGCCCGAGCAAAGGCCCTTTCTTTTTCTGTTTAG
>JAAAKQ030117127.1:0-13890 GCA_010016005.3 Zanna intricata
TGCCACGACACTCCGCGGCGACTGAGTTATGCCTAACGGTGGGTCCAGTTGCCCCAGCGGTGTTTAAAAAAAAAAAATATATACAAGAAACGAAGAAAAGTTTCCACTAAAAATGTTTAATCAATAAAAAGGTACATAAGACTTCTTTTATGGCGTTGGGAATGAATTTTGTTGACAAACATTTCAACTTTGTACCAAAAAAAATTTGTATTTTAAAACTGTGATTGGCTCCCCTAACCCAATCATTTCCCCCAGTGAATTTTTGGGGGAGACACTTACGCTACTTTGCCTTATAAGACAATAAAATTCGTTTGAAAAATATACCATAAATAAAAAGATAGCTTTTTTTTAATTTTTTGGGAAGGAGGAATTTTATGGTAACATTTTTTTTTTTTAATCCTGAGATGCACACACAAGTACTCAATTAAATATAAAGCGGGGTTATGTTTGCAAAACTTTGAGAAAATTGACCCCCAAAATACTATTTACACCACTCCTTGGAGATTATGACACCCAAGATTTTATCAATAAAGTGTCATATATACACAATTCTTTATACAAAATTTCATCGAAAGCGGTTGATCCAGTCAAAAGTTATTAAGCTTCAAACACGCCAAAATACGGACTTACGAATGTTAACCCATAATTTTTTTGTTCTTTTTATGCATGTCGTACATAAAAATACACGTCATGAAACGTCGATAAATGCTAAAAAATCCATTTCCCAATATTTGAATGATTACCATATTCTCATTGCAGCAATTATGATGCAAGGAAATAAAAATAAACATTGTTTTACATTTAATTCTGTGCAAAAAAATAAAGGAAAATTCATACATTTTCTGGAACCATGCAGCTGTAACCATGCAGCAGTAAAAGAACGAGGCTTATTCGACGATTTAAAATTTTGTAGAATAAAGCTTTAAAAAATATACGTATATAAAAATGTAAAATTTTACGTTACAAAATAAGACTATAAAATAAATTATCTTCGTGACTTAGAATAGATTTTAAACTAATTATAAAAATTACGATAAAAGTATACATATTCAAATTTATATAAAAAATGAAAAAAAAAAAGATCGGTAGTTATTAGAAAATTATTAAATATTATAGGTTTACACTCTTTTGAATTTCAATTGTGCATAATTTGAAATATGATTTAAAACCATTTAGAAAAACTACTTTAGTTTTCTTTCAATTTTGTTTTTTATTTTTCAGAAAAATTATTGAGAAATCGAAAATTTTATTAAAAAAAACCCAATTGAGAAATATTAAATCATCGCCATATTAAATTAAATCATCGCCAGTTTATTCTCGTTACTTTGAAACGAATTCTCAATTTCAAGTTATCGAAAAAATATTACACGACTCATTATTATGCGGTACATTAGGGGTTTTGATAAAAATACAAGAGTTATCAAATTCTGTAATAACATGTTAATTTTTGTTTTTAAATCTAGCTTTTTTTTGAGTCACTTAAATAATAAGTAAAATCAATATTAAGAGTAAAAAATTATATAAAATAAATTAATATTAATTTATAATAAATAATTGTATGTTTAAATTTTGAAGAATTATTTAATATAACTGTTAAACAAATATAAAGATCATATCATTATTACTTGAACATGTTCTAACGTGTATCATCATGAAACGAACAATAATACAGTTACGGTATAACAATAGTTTGTAGAATTACACAGTTGCAGAGCTGGTGATATCTGTTATTGTTGACTGTAATGAGATGTGGGCGAGTTCAGTGAATAAAGTTGTGTGGAGGGGAGTAAGGTAAACTAGTTCAGTCTGTCGCGGGCGTTTGAAATGACCTGTTGCTTTATATACTAGGCTACGAACGCGTATTATTTTTTTAATTTTATTAAGTGAATATTTTAAAATAACAGAACGTAATCTTTATTATATTATTGTATTGATTTTAATATAAATTTTTCTAAGTGTGTAAATAAGTATCTTGGAAGAAGAAAGAATATTTGTTTGTTAAACATCAGTTTTTGATATAGTGTTCATAATTATTTTTTAGCACAATAACTGGTGTTAAGAAAAGTTCTTCCAATAAAAGATCTATTACCCGAATGAATATGCATTTACTGTAAGTAATAATTAATTTAATGATAGTTAATAGTACTTATTTAATTTTATATTAAAAAAAAAAAGAAATTAAAATAGTAGTGCAACTACATGAAAAACTTTTCAGTAAATTTTACGTAACATTATGTTTATAGCTTCAGATAATTATACAATAAAATACATAAAAAGGATACATAACCAAAGCCTAAAATTACATTTTCAGTATTTAAAAACATATTTATTTTTATCGGTAAAATATGTACGCATTCTTGCAAATGATTATTACTTTTTTTCTGTAACCAACCGTACGTTGATAATGCTAAAATTTAATACTTGCGTAAATACAAGTGTAATATCCTTTACGTATTAAATCTTTCCAACAATAATAAGTGATATAAACATTATGTAATTCTTAATAGTCGAGAAATAATAGTTTGATTACTTTTACTAATTACTTTACTAATGATTACATTACTAATTTACTTTACTGATTACATTACTAATTTTTACTTTTTGTTTTTAAGATAAATAGACGTTAAACTAAATAAAAAGAAAGGATTACCTACAGAAATACTAACATGAACTTCTTTAATGTTTTTTGAGAGCACAATATTAGAAATACAGAAATACCAGTTACGTACACCCCATGGGATCTTTCAGACAATGAACCCGAGACAATAAATATCTCGAGCGAGCCCGTCAGTAAACTAAGCAGGTTCCGCAAAGATTTTAAAGTTAAATTAAGATTTAAAGTTAAATTCAGTCCACTTGCGTCATCATAACCACCCATCCGAGTAAATCTCTGACGAATGACTGACTCAAGCACAATATTACTTCTGAATAACATTACCGAGTTTTGCTACACAAAATACTGAGTTTGCATTTATACTCAGTGTATATTATTGCTACAAAAAAAAAACTGTTATCTTCGTGTACTGGAAGGTAATATAATGTTCACCGTTTTGATTGATATCGGTATGGGGGAGGAGTATGCATGCGGAAAGCGTGGGTGACTCTACTGGTAGTTCAGATTTAGGGACGGGAAGGATAGCCTAGGGAAACAACTCCCTGGCTCCCCACAAGCGGGGGGTGATCTAGTGATCCTAGGGAGAACCCGATCGGGACCCTCACGCAGGGCCTAAGCAGGGGGGTAGACAAGCTGCTGCCACGGCACCCAGGAGCGGCTGACGACATGCTTAACTGTGGTTCTCTCTGCTGTATTTGTTTAAAACTTATATCTAAGTGAAAGTTTTTCATACCACCAACCTTAGGCCCAGAAGATGGAAAAAATGTGGTTTCGAAGAAAACAAATGTCATACCTACCTCCCTTTAAAGGCACAGTATCAAATCGGTTTAAAATAGTCGTTAGTCCTCTAAACATTATCTAAAACTTTTGTCTAAAACAATTTTTTATATGATCGACCCTTACAGCAAGGCATTAAGCTAATTAGCTAATTAGCTTCTTGCTAATTAGATAAATAACAATTAAGAAGCTAATTAGCTTCTTTCTTGTCGACATCGCAACCGTCTGTAACACATCCAAGCGTTCAATAAACCCTGCAAGTCCACTGTTGAGATGTAAACCCCTATGACTGCAGCATCTGACACTTCAAAAACCACAAGACCGTTCTACCTGGCATGTAGTCGCCACCCAATCAGCCGTGAGTAGTATCGGACGGCTACATCACAAGCCGGATCAGTTACCTTAGCTGCCATGGATCCGTTGTAACAACGAAGTCAGCACGGTGTCCCCTCGCAATCACATCCACAAGATAATGTAACAGAACACTCCCGTTGGCCATAGTCAGCAAAAATCTAACCATCAGTTAGCAGGGTGCTCCAAGATCTCCTCCCCCACGACGCCTGTTGCGCTTATGTTCAGGGCAGTCAGCCTGGAAATGACCGTCTCTGCCGCAGGAGAAGCAAGCACGACTTCTGTCTGGCCTCTCACACCTGAAGGCGTTATGATCATGTGCTCAACATCTATAACAGCGGTCTACTTGTTCACAGAGAAAAATCCGGCAAGAGACCCCGCCAATCTTGAGTCTAGCCATCTTACGAATAGCGTTCGCCTTGTCAGCAGGGAGTAAAATCGTGACCGCCTTCGTGTGCCCGTACGATTCTCTTACAGTCATCCCACCTAGTTGCTCCTTAGGAAGGCCGATTACTGGGGCCAGTGCCTCAGCGAAGTCTATTTCCTCTTTCTTTCCAGATTCCAGTATTTGAGTGCATTTGGCGCATGTGTTCACAGGATAGCTGGTACACAGTATTGTCCGCAGTTCAACCATTTTCTTTACGACACCAGCCATCTCACCATCAACCTGCTTGATTTCACGTTTGGGGTTCTTATCGACGTTCTTGCGTAAAACCGATGTTAATAATACTAAGCGGTCTAGTAACTGACCGAAGTCTTCCTCCGTTGCTTCCACCTCCAAGCCGTCCATCCGCGTGATAGACACAACCGTGGCTGAGGCAATGAGATCCTCCGCTGCACGCTGACGCCGCTTCCGCCCTTCGACCGGCGGAGAACGAGACTTCGTCCGTTTATGATGTCTGCGTGATTCATCTACCTGTCCTTGGTCCATATTAATATCCTTCACCTCTTCTTGATCCCCAGACAACAAGTCCTCATCACTATCTTCTGAGGGCAGAAGGGAAACAACTTTCCCCCCTGTGATCCCTCTCCTACTGCCATATAGCGACTCACGCCGCACCTTCCGCGAAGCTTCATCCGACATAGTAATTTTTCTCCAAGAGATCAGAGTACTAGCAGAAAGTATATTATGCTTCGTCTGGAGTAAGTGAAAACACAATGAATTAGCCGGAAACAAATAACAAGAATCATAAACACGGAACAGACAAAAATAAATAATAAATTTATTCACCTACTAATTGATGTATATAGCAACGATAGCACCTAGCAACCGTTGCTACAACAGAGTCGTTTATCACAGCAGTTAAATATAAACAACTAGGTTTAATATGAACAAAAACTATAACAATTATAACAAAGGAAAAAACAAAACTGATATAACGTTTAACAATACGTAAATATTAACACAAAACAAACTGTAGTAGGAATATAAAACTCACAACCAGCGGAGCTGATTTCAACACGACTGCACACATGCGAGGCTAAACACCAACTAATGGGCTTATCCTATTTAGAAAAGTTGAAACTTCTAAGTTTTTAATTACACTTGATCAATATCAAGTTTGTTTATTAACAAACTAAAATTACAAAATATAAATTCTTTCAAATATCAATTAATTTACCTAGATATACAAACATATAAATTCACTGAGTTGATTTATTTGTTCGGATAATCTCAAGAATTGCTGAACCGATACTGAAACCTCCTACACTACTTTAATGCTTATTTAGTCCAAAATTGTAATAACTATGTAGGAATTATTCCATATGCAATATTAAATGGAATTCTGTTTTATGTGGTGTCATTAATGGTGAAAGCAATATTAATGCAATTATATAGTTAAAATAAATTTTCGCTTTATTTTGAAACAACTGCTCAAAATAAAACTAAAATTTATAAACTTTATTTTGAATCCCTTTTTTTAACTAAAGATAAAATATGATTATGTTCAAACTTTTATTCAAAATGTGCTCAAATACAAAAAAAAAAGATCAAATAAAAAAGATTATATAATTCTATCCAAGAGTTTCAGGCTTCCTTGTTCCCCGGATTGTAGCCTATTGCGATATTCGAACTTCTATTTTTATATTTTAACTCTAAAGAAAAACTTAAAAATTTAATGGGGGGAAAATGGTTCACACCTTTTACCCCTAAAATTGTTCGCTAACCCTCACCAATTCATAAAAATATAAATTGATGTAATTTTTTTCTTTTTAAATGCTCTCTACGATTAAATTAATTTAACGAACAAAACAGGAGAAGAAGAAATTCGGTCCTTCTTGCGTCATGAACTACTCATTATTCCCTTAGCCCTCCCAATTTAAAAGTAATGAAACAATTTTTTTTTTCAAAATAATTTTATTTTTAAAAATGCATAGAAACACAGTGATTCAGGTTTTCAGTGTTGTTCTGTGCATTACCTTCCAAAGCCTCAAATCTTCTACTCTCATTTACCCAAAAATTATAAAAAATAAATGCTATGGTATTGAAATTGTACTTTTTAAGAATATGTCATGAGAAATGAACAGATATGAGATGATTATATTATGAAATCAAGTTAAAAACAATTTTTTTCTAAGAGTTTCAATCCTCCATGTCCTCAAAGGATGTAGAGCTTACTTTATTTCACAATAAAACACTTGGGATATTCATTCGGATTTTTCAATTTGTCATTTTTATTAGGGATCAATAAAAACCACAAATCAAACGTTTTGTCTAAATCATGTCAGTTATAACTGGGTTATCTTTTGACCTTCACCAGTGCATTATTTAATCATCAAACTCTTTGTCTCTCGATCAGAATAAAAGTGAAAATTTCAGCCTAATAAATATTTTTAAAATTAAATAAAATAATAGGTTAAATTTAATTTATTAAATAAATAGATTAACATAGCTAGAAATTTATTTTTATAAATTAACTTTTCCTGTACACAAATTTTCTTCAATATTGACATTTTACATCTTTTAATTTAACACAATTTCTGGTGCAAACAAGCTTATAATTTTTCATTAGTATTCTATATTCCACTACCATTTGGTAATATTTTTTTATTTTTATTAATTTCCTTCCATTACATAACTGTGTTACAAGTTTTATAAAATTTGTACTGGTAGTTAATCATACATGACGACTGAAATATATTCTGCTTTTAAAAGTGGAATATTAATGGAAGTGCTTCCCTTATTTAACAATTTCAAAATGATCATTTCTGCGCGTAGTGAAAGTTATAAAAAAATTATATTTGCATCTATTAGGTCACATAAGTTTTACCTAGATACAGGTTTTAATGCATCTCTGGGTGATAGTTCTACAGTACTACCGTTTGGATGAAAATAAATACTCATGAATGTTTCGTACTAAGAGTACATAGAGTTATGCTACGGTATATATAAAGGACATAGTATCTATTTAAAAAGTATATTATACGAGAATGCACTCGAATATTATACGAGTAGTATACATTGAAATTATGTCACATATCTATCTCTACATTTAATTCCTACTGCAACCTCTTTTAAGTCCAGTATGATTAACATTATTATTATTATGAAGTAATCGTTTATCAAACATCTATTAAATTACATAATCGGAGTTTTTTAAATTCAGAACAGAACCCATTTCTTAGATCAATATGGTATAAAAATTAAATATTGAATTATTTGAACTGTTCCTTTTAAAACGAGTTCTAAATGCTGTGGATACAAAATAAATGAATGGTAAGCCAAAAATTTGTCCTTTGCTCCTACTATTTCATTTAATCCTTCTACTTATAAACAAAAAGTGATATTTTTGTATTAAAATATTATTTAAAAAAAAAAAAAAAATTAAATTCATATGGTTTGGGTAGTTTCTGTTATGTTCCCCCCCAATCTTTTTTATGCATTATTTATGAAGTGTTGCTAGTTTCTTTCATATTTTGAACTTACGACCATCCGAACTCAAGACTAGCACCTTCTATTCCAACACTCAGAGTTTAGTGTATAGCAGGACAACTTGTAGATCATACTGTCATTTCATGCATAACAACGCTTTAACATGTTTATAGTATATTGTTACAACGTAACTAACGAAATATGATTGTAACTTTACAAAGAAACATACAATAGTAGAATGAAAACCTTCACTTACCATTTTGTAATTAGGTTTTACAAAAAGCAGACATGTATCTAGAAAACTGTTTTTAAAAATGAATTATTGAACACTTAATTCACACATTTAACAAATTTTGCACACTTTTGTAACTTAAAAAATATTTTGAATAACGGAAAATTTTTATGCAAGTAAATTAATTTTGTGCAAATAATAAAGAGATAGTAAATTGCATACCAATAGGAAATACTAAATCGCTATCTTATTTGTAAACCGTACAAGGTAACACTGGTAACCTTTTTAAAAAATTATTTATCAACGACTTTATTTAATAGTTGAATATTATAATTTAACAGGTTAATTTCAGTAACAGCTTTTCTCGATACAGTTAGAGATGAAATTGTCTCTCGCTTAATTCTTCCATAGTTGTTCATAAGTAATAAATTTATCTCTTTGTGCAGGTGGTTAAGAAGCAGCTGAGAATTATTTTATACATGAATATTAATAGCATTTCTCTATTGCACAATGTAGAAAAAATTTGTAGTTTGTGGATATGTGCTTAGCATTTGTGTAGCGTGTTTAGTAAAAAGGGTATGAGTGTTCAAAATAAGTAATTAATTCTCTGTCGTTTTTATGAATAGTAAAAATAACATGTTTTTTTTGTTTCAGAAATTTTCTGATTTAACTTATTGTTACATTTTTTTTCCTAAAGTTGGCAAAGTTTGTTTGTTTTTACGTCATTATATTTTGTATAGTGTAGTTTTACCATAAATTTATTGTAGAATGTAAAGAATAGAATTTCCATTGCTATAAGAGATAAATTTATCCTTAAAAATTTTCCAGTCACGAACAATATACTAAGTGCTAAAAAACATTTTTATTTGTGTATTATCATATACCTATAGTATAAGGGTTTAAAAAAAAAAGTTTTTGACCGGACAAATCTAACTCTCACTATTGTAAAAGTCATCGATTAAGTTCCTCATAGTAGTCAACCTGTTAAACGATATTACGTCATAATTTTATATAAATCAACGAAAAATAATAAAATATAACGTGCAAGTGCATAACAGAAAAGACGCCAAAACTCTGAATTTTCATAGAGTTTTAGCTCTTTTCTTTATAAATAGACCATTATATCTTCGTTGTCTCTTTTATATTAAAAAAATTAAAAATATTGTGACATCCGACCAGTTGATTTACAAAAGATGTTTTATTTTAATTAAAAAAAAGGAAGAAAAATCAAAATCAAATGACTTTTAATGTGGTCCAAGGTTATTTTATTTCCAAAACCATATAGATTAAAAAATGAGGAAAGGTGCCATAAAAAATTTAGATGAAAGAGATTTAGATTTTTTAGATATAGTGGAAAAATCTTGTGTTCAAATAGTCGTAGATTCCAAAGAAAGCAATTCAGAATCAAATTACAGTATTAAACTAGTTCAGGATTTTTGATTTTCCCAAAACGTATCGATTTAAAATATTTTTTTGAAGAAACGTCAAAATTTAAAATATCCGTTCATAAAATAAAATACAACAAAATAAATAATAAAAAAAAAAAAAAACTTCAGGTTTAAAATTTCGTATAAAATATGTGTAGGTATCAGTGTTTGTTAATAAACTTTAGTTTAATTTTTCTTAAAGTTAAAAAATATTATTGGACTAATTTTGATTTATCACTTTTGATTGAGCGTATATTTACCGAATCCAAACGGCTAACATGTAACAAACTTGCCTCTATTAAACGCTTAACACAAACATGATAACAGATTCAAACAGTTGTATCGGTTTCTGTCCCGACAAATTAAACTACATACTCTTGTAACCTCAAAAGTTTTACTTGAAATGTACTGGTCGTTTAAACAGAAATTAATGAATCACTTCAACTTACTACTAGTTGGGGATTAATCCTAACCCAAATTTCCTGCTAATCCTATAAGAAGGGGGCTAAACAAACTGTGCATAAACAGACATAGTTTTTAATTAATAGGTTTTTTGGGCCTATATATTTTTATGTAAAACTCAAAATATTGTTAATTTATGTAATTTAAATTACGGTTTTTATATATTCCTAATAGATTAAAATTTTAAACACTTACAATGGATTAAATATGTGTTAATTTTTTAACTTTAACAGGTATAATAAACGATTTTATAATTATTTTTCCTAAATATTAAATTAAAACTTTTAATTTTTTTTTTAAATTTATTTAGTAATATAATAAATATTTGTTCTCTATGCTACTGAAGTGTTGATATTTTAATTAATATGTTTGAAAACTATTTATGGGCGTTTGAGGTTAATATTATTCTACTAATAATACAAAAAAAAAATTGATTTATAGAAGAAGGTAGTTCAGTTTAAAATCTTTAAAAACATATTTTATTTTTAGCCTTTGTTTTCGACCAGTAATGAATGAATTTATTTTTCAACTCGGTAGATACAAAAAAAGTACACAATCAAGACGTGAAGCACTAAACCCTATTACTTTAAGTAACAAATAATAATAATAAAAAACAGATTTTTGAATTAAATATAGATTTTTTTTTTAAATTATGAGCTGAAATCCAATTAAATATTTAGAACTCTAGTGATCATATTAACAAATTACAAGGAATTTTAAATAACAGTACCATGATCCGATTGCATAAGATTTGGTTGTTTATTATTAAATCCTACGTATGATTTCGAGATCTGACATTAAAAAGGTTAATGATAGAAGAATTGAATTTCAACTACAATTCAAATAGCTGAAAATTTAAAACAAATTTTAAGAATTTTGTAAATTTTTTTAGTGTTAATTCAATCATTATTAAAGAAGTTTTTTTACGTTTTAGTGGGGCCTGTTAATTTTAGTCAACATTAGAAATATTTAGTAAAAGTTTGATTTTTTTTTTTATGATAAAAAGATTTCTTATTTATCTTGAGGAATAATGTATATCATTTAAGGTGTAGCAAAAACAATAACGAATTTTTAATCATATATCAGTATATAAGACTTTCTAGAAATCGGATATTACAAATTCCATCACCGAAAGGCAATTACGAGGTGGGTCAGGCTGTTAAGAACATAATTTAATTCAAATTAGAGCCACCTCCTAGGCCACGCATCCCGGATCACATTACAAGAATAAGAACTGCTTTAGAGCAAAGTCCAACGCGAACAGTTCTTCGGTATTCGAAAGCTATTAAAATCTGACAGAAATATGTTACCGAGGTTCCATCTGTATATTAACTTCCATCCATACAAGATTCAATAATTATTGCCAGAGAGCTAGAGGTACGTCAAAGTTTTAGTAATCAGCTTTTGAAAATGATAAACAATCAACACGATTTTCTGAAAGTTTTGTTGATGTGTAACGAGGCATTTGATTTATCGGAATATGTAAATAAACACAACTTCAGGTACCGGGGGCCACGTAATCCATATCTGCTTCATAAACTACCACTTCGTAGCGCAAAGATTACGGTGTGGAGTAGATATCTCTTCAGGGTATTATTGGTTCCTTATTTTTCTGAGAATGACGCAGGCGGTACGTCACAGTCACTGCAGATCGTTATGATGTTATGTTGCGATAGTTCATAACAATGCAATGCGTCTAAGAATACAATTATGCACTCACTGTATTCCCAACAGAATGGTACAACCATGTTAATGGTTGTCAATGGTAGTCCTGTTAACTGGTCATACCGTTCGCCCGATCTATTGGCATGATTTATTTCTCTGTGGGGATTTCTAAAATCCAAAGTGTATGACGATAATTATAAGTGAATTTAAAATAAAATTCGAACCGAAATAGAGGCCATAACAAGAGACACTGCGTAAGGTTATGGAGAATGTGCGTGCATGTGCCATTCGATTCCATTCAAAACAATGATGAACACCTATAGGTCATATTCTAAAAAACGTGACATGTTTTTCATGTTTAAAAATAATTTTTAAAATGACTAATTATTTCTGTCTCATCCGGAATATAATATAGATGTAATTACGTATAATAGCCTTTAATTTGCGTCAACAAATGTTTACTTACTCTTTCAAGAATGTATTTGGTAATAGTATATAATACGTAATGTAATAAGTTATAGTATGTATGTATTTAGTATTATGTAGAAACCAAATATCAATTTACTTGTATTAATAATCCCATATATGCTAGGTTTTCGCATATAAAGTGCTCAATAGGTACAATTTGGATGAATATTATTTATACTTCTTTTGCGATTTGATTTGCTCGTTCATTAATAATAAAATTCAATGTGGAGTTGAAGCGGTATTTTACACAAGATTTGTATCTTGATTACGCAGAATTCCTGTATATATTTGTTGTAGGGTAGGAAGCTAAGCTAATCCGGAATATTTTGTAACGACCAAACGATAGAACCATGATAGGAATGGCAGTTATTGAACAGCTGCAATAGGCTATATGTTGTTTACCGAGCCACAGTTATCGGAAACTGTCCTAATAACATATAGCATGACTGAACAGCTTAGTAATGTTGTACAGTACTACAGGTAGAGAGCAAGTCAGTATAAAGTAAGTTAACTGAAAATTATTACGTAGTTAAAACAGTTACTTGTCTGGTAACTGAATCCAATTATCCGGGTTAAGAGTAAAGGTTTCACCCGTTTCATTTCAGGTCAATGAACACACGAGGTCAATCCTTTTGAAAGGGGATTGCTGACCTATTCTCTTCAGCACTCTTCATGCTATCATTTCTCTCTCACTCTCTCTTCCCCCCTTTTATGCATTGCTAATCTTGTTATCACTCTCCGACTAAATTGTGTACATTTTGAGAGGGATTACCTTTGGATGATCAAACCAAAAACAGTTTGTATCAATTGGCCATCATCAGTTTCTTTCTGATCTTATCCATTAATAAAGAAATATTAACTGAAAATAAATTAAGTAATTATTAGAAAATTAAAATATTAATTAAAATTAGCCGTTATTTAATTTGAGTTTGAAATTTATTGATTATATTAAAGACTTAAGACACTACAATGATTTTAATCATTAACTTTGATTACTATATTACTCGTATTCAGTAAGAAAAAACAAAATTAGTTTAACCATAAAAAAATAAATTCATGCTCTTTACCTTTAAACAAATCTGTTGAATAGAATTACTCTATAATATAGGCATAGACCTGTTTAGTGAACTAAAAAACCACATAATCGATGGTTAAAGACTTTACTTGATGACAATCCAACAAAACAAAAACAAAATTTTTTTTTGATTTTCACAAAATTAATTTAAAAATTGACAGCCGTTTCGGTATACATTACCTTCTACAAATCGTACATATCCTAACATATGAAGAATGTACTGAAGGTAGCTAAAACAGTAGTTATATTTTAAATTAATTTTGTGAAAATTATTTTACATAAAGTATAATTTAAAAAAAATAATTAAGATGTCATTTTATTTTGAACAAAATGACATCTCATCTGTAAAAATTTGTTGACTAAACAATCGAATTATTATAGTAAACCCGGCAGTAGGCTTTCGCACCGTAATGCAAGATGAAAATTTTTGCCCTGTTTTATTTCCTTAACTAAACCTTATAAAAATTATTAATAACAAATAATAAAAATTATTAGCTTATATTACGATACGAAAGCGTAGTGTCGGGTCAATTGTCTGCAATAAATCGATTTTTTTTTTCAACGAACTTTTACAAATGAGGTGTCATTTTGTCAATTTTGTCATAAGTAAAAATTTGATTAAATAAATAAATACAAACATATTGATGATTAAAAAATTACGATAACCACCATTTTGAAATTTTTGAAGGTGTTATTTAAAAAATTTTTTATTTTGTAGAAGAAGACACTAGTATTTGATTTGCAAAATGTAATTAAAGTACGTTTAGCCGTTCCTAGGAAATAATTTTTTATTGAAAAACTGAAAATGGCGTCCGGAAGAGCAAAATAGCACTTATGTTGAGATGATCGATTATGTTCATTTTGTGTGTGAAAACTAAATCAAATTTTCAGAAACCACGATAATAAAAAACAAGATGGCTGCCATTCGGTTTAGACCTACTTTTT
>JAAAKQ030117182.1:0-32157 GCA_010016005.3 Zanna intricata
GGCCCCCCTGGGGGGGGGAGCGCCGCCGGGGGGTGGTTTTTACTTTTTGTGGGGGTCGAGCCGGGGGGGGGAAAAAAAAAAAAAAAAAAAAAAAAAAAAAAAAAAAAAAAAAAAGATCATTTCCTCAGTTTTAAATTTCTGTCAACATCTAAAACACTGACGCCTTCATAGCAATAGTTATCCAATTAACAGACACAGTCATATAAGCCAATTATAACTAAGTCATAATTAAATAAATCGATTCCATTAAAATGTATTTTTATTTCTGATATGAAAACTTCAGAAATTATTTTCTTTGTCACCATCAACACTTCTTTCTGATACTTGTTCCTGTTCTTTTATAATACTTATACTTGAAAGTGACAACTTAAATTTTGTGACTATTTTAAAACTGCTTGTCTTGGCTTAAAAATTTGTTTTTCTTTTAAAGCTATGTTTTTTTTTTTAATATAATGTTAATTTTATTATTATCTGCCATATTACTAAACACGTTTATGCTTATAAATATAAATTAATTATCCTACCTATGCTGTTTATTTGATGAAAATTAATAATTATGACAAATACCAAGTAAAATAAAAATGCAAAATACAACTACATATTATAGAAGACAAAGCAAAAGCATAATAACGCAAAGGCATAAAAGCAAAAATCCTTGACTAAAATGTTGAGAGAGACTAAAATATCTTTAAAAACGCTGATCAGACAAAATAAGGAAAGACACTTTAAAAACAAAAAATGTATCAAGGTATGAAGTAAAGTAAAATGGTTAAAGAGTACTGAATCGCTAAAAAATTCAGCTGGATGGAATGGGCCAACTTTGATTTAAGGAAATCCATAACAATGGTTGTAGTCAATTTACTTGGAAAAAATTTCATACCAAATGGTGGTTGTTATACAAATTCGTCATGATCAGTCTTAAATCAGATATTTTGTTTAACTTCTTGATTAAATATTATAAATGCTACAATACCTAGTCCCTTTAGACAAGTGATAGTTACTCTTTAATTTTATATAGTGTGCATACAATGACATCATTCAAAAAATTTTTTAATATCTATTACATGCCTACTAAAAATGATTTTTACATTCTAAATTTTCATTTTTAATTATCCCATCTGATGTTATTCACTAGCAATAGTAGAAAAATATTCCAGTTATAATAAGTGTATTCTAAGAAAAATTCATCCATAATTATATCTGCAGTCACGTTAATCCAAGTGTTGACAGTTTCAACAGTCAGAACACAAATAAATCTAATTTGAATTCAAAATAACACATAATTTACATTTGTGTATAATAACAAAAAAAAAACATTATTAAAATTTTTGAACTAAAATCATAATTATGTGCAATAAAAACAAGAATTGAATAAAAATTACTATTGCCAAAGTGACCTCTGTGCCATGTTCATACACTTCACTGACCTCCACGGAGGAGCAGTAGCTTCCCTACTTTTCATACAGAAGGAACTAGATTTGAATTCCTCTCAGGCTCAACATGTTAAAAAATGTATTTCTCATTAGTAAATCAATTAGTAAATGATTTTAGGAATAGTATTTGTGACTGCTTAAATAAAAGTAAATAAATAAAAGAATAACTTATATTTTAATATGTAATTTGGACTGGCATGTTCCTTCAACAAGAATAGATGGAATAAAAATTCAGCATTAACCTTTACATAAATTATTTCTTAGAGTAGTTCTATTAACTGAATACTCTTATTTAAATTAGTGATGTTTTTTCTTTCACTTTAAATTGAATTAATATAAAAAAATTGTATCAAATATTTTTTTAAATTGTTCAGTTACTGTTTTGTACTACAAATAAATTTCTAAAATCTTAAATACTGCATTGTGACTTTAATAGAGTAATTTTACACATTCTGTAATTAACTCCAGTACTGATTATGCAGTAATACACTATCCAGAGTTACTCAAAGGATTTTTTAATTTGGTAAAATATTGTTCTCCTTTATGCCTGATTTTAGACTAGCACACACTTGCTGCCAATGCTATGAGTTGTAAATAAAAACATATCTCCTTAACATTGAGTATTAGAAAAATATTCTCTAGCATATCAACAAAGCTGATGATCTCTAGTTAAATGGAGTTTATTGATGCTAACTAGTAATTCAGACACAAATGAAAACTGAAAAGTGGATAGAAATTTATTTAAAAATAAAAATTAGTTTTGCATCTTTATTATTTTCCGGTAAGGAGTTTTTTATTAGTCCAAGTTTTTATGGGCCCAAGGTCCACAATAATTCAGATTAGAGAGAACCCACTGACATATATTTTTTTAAATACATTTAACACAAAAAAACTGTTCCTATCATTTTGCATTAAATGTTTTTTTTTTCTATACTTTTATGGATTTTAGTTGTAACTTTGCTCACTAAATAACTTTTTTAATACTTCCAATTTATTTATCAAAAACAAAAACTCAACACCACACAAAAATTCAAACAGTTTATAAATTCAAACTTTGTATACATACTTCAAAGGTAAGCTTATTTTGATACTGATCAGCGAAAGTCCACATTTTAGCGACAACATTACAAAGATAATCTTCAACAAATAAGATAGTAGAACTAAATTTTGCATGAACAGCTTCTTTATTCTGATCAGGTGTATGATTACTGTCATAACTGAAAAATAAGAACATATTTTTTCTTTTAACTAAAAGTAAAAAATATAATACTACAAGCAAAGCAGAAAATATATTTAATAACAATATAATGTAAAAATTTAAACAAATTAATTAGTTTAATTGTTATTACTACTGTTTAATATTTCCATAAATATAGCATAGAAATACTTAGGCAATGGAGTTAAGTCATATTAATACAATAGACAAACATGTGACATTAATACTTAATACACCAATTAAGTTGGATAATACTTTATGAACAAATAAAATCTATAACATAAAGGAGAAAGTACAATGGTTCCCACAAAAGAGTAAGCAAGATTAAATTAAACGTTTAAATAAGATGTCTAATCAAAAAATATCATAAAAGTATTTGTGACCAGAAAATCTGACACAACACAAATACTAGTAATTAGTGCATACAACTGTGTTTTTGCGAACCCCACAGTGTGTACATAAGGTGTTGTCCAACAACTAATATATGTTATATTAACATAAAATATATATATTATATATACATATAAGCTAATATATATATTAGCGTAACAGGTTTCAAATTTTTATTTTGTGCATAGTTGTGGAACATGTTGAACAAAATTATTGCATCAAGTTCTGCCGAAAGCTTGGCGATACTCAAAGAAAGCAATTAATTAGACTCAGCAGACTTTTAGGAATGAAGTTATAGGGGTTACACACATTAAAAAATTATTATAAATGTTTTCAAAATGATTGTACTTCAGCTGAGTGACCAACATAGCGGTTGGGCGTCAGTAAGTTGAAATTCTAATGTCATTAACAATGTGTTGGAGATTGATAATGGAAATTTTCATACATATATTGATGAACTGGACAAATAACTTTGGGATTAGTGATGCTTCTGAATATTCTATCTTTCCAGATGAAGTGGATATGCATATAGTGGCCACAAAACTAGAAACAAAGATTCTTTTGCTTGAAAAGAAAGATCTGTCTTGACATTCCACAAGATGTGCTAGAATTTACCAACATTGAAACTAAGAAAATTAAGAGCATGATAACTGGTAATGAATCTTTGGGTGTACACTGAAGAAACCAAAACATACCCACCACAGTCACCATCAAATCCATGCCTCAAGAAAGAATGATAAGTAAGGCATGACATAAAAGTTTCGTGGAAGAGATCAAACCATTGGCAGTCCCATCGTGATAACAAACCCACCAGTTTATCATGTTCATTCTAGGACTTTTTGGCCACACATAGAATTTCTCAAGTTTACCAGGCTCCTTACTCACCATCCATGGCTTCTTGAGACTTCTGACTGTTCCCCAAGATGAAGCTGCCACTGAAAGGGTCCCAATTTGATAACTAGGACATAATGAAAAATATAACAACTCAGCCAGTAGCCATTCCATAAGAGGAATATGAAAGATGTGTCCAACAATGGAAGGACCACTCTGTAGTCTGTGGAATCACAAGGGAACTGAAGATTAGGATTGAAAGCTATTAGGTAAGTTTTTTCATTGTTGAATAATTTTAAACAGACCTCAAATTGCACACTCATATTAGCAGTATAAAAGATCTTTTATACCATTAATGCAGAACGGTAAATAGTAGATTGAAGAAAAACTGTAAATGGCAGATTTTTAAACTCATGATGACTAATAATAATAACAGTCAGCAGCAGAAGATACATGCTCTAAATAATTTTATGACTACTAAAAAATAATCTGTAAAGATATGAAAGCCCTTAAGCCCTGAAACTGTTTGTTTAACTCTACCACTAAGCGTCTGTAGAATTCGATTAAATTCTTATTATAAAGATTAGAATAAAATTTGAGTCACTTCATAAACCACCGCTAAAGTAAACAGTCAGTTATAATATTTAACTCACTCAGAGCATGTAAAACATACAGAAACCTCATTTTCAATTCAACCCATTAACTTTCTAAAGTAATGAAGTAGCAGTGTGCTTCCGGTATGAAAAAATGAACAAATCTACATATATACAGATCCGACTGCAAAATGAAAAGAATATGTGCTCTTGGCTATATGTTACACAAGCCACAGGAAAATATACCATAACTAAAGAAATCATGTCATTCAAAAGTATTTATTTACTCTAAAAAATCACACACAAAGTAAATTTAGAAACAGCAGATCATCATTCAATTTTTTTTGCTTTCAAAAGTAAATCGATTTTAAAAAAACCAGAACTCATGAAAAGAAAAATTTTAATTAAAACTTCCTGTTTTTAGTTACAAGCTTATTAAAATTGTAAATGATATTTAAACACTTATAAAAGTAAACTATAAAATAACATAGGCTGGATGAAAAGTCATAAGTAATGAGCCGCAGTTCTTTTTTAGGAGTACTCAAGCGATGATGCATTAGATCACTCCACTAATAAAAAACAGACTGATGTCTTCAAAGTGAATTTCAACACATCTATCAATCAGAATCCTCGACAACAGCCTTGACCCTTTGAACAGCCAGGAACATATTTTTCCTTTTTTTTACTATAAGCACATAAGTGAATGTTTTACACAACTCACAAAAAAAATGACTTGACAGAAGCGAGCAGCATTAATAGAATCAATGCAATTTGTATTTTCTCAGCAACCTACTGAAAAATAGTATAAGGGATAATATATATATGATACACATGAAAAGCAAAGGAAACTGATTTTATAGTAGTCTTGAGGTGCTACCAATTCTAAGTATCTTTGATTCACATACTTCATGATATCTAACAACTTAATAGTACATTCATTCAAAAACCAAACACACTTTCACCATTTTGGTCAGAATATTTTAAGAATGGAGATAACAAAACTAAATACATAAACAATAAGTAATTCCTAAACTAATACATACTCATTAATGGACATTTTCGGAGGTATTTCAGACCACAATCGTGCATATTTAACTGGTGTTACAGGTTCTTGTGGATCACGATCAACATGTAAATGTAACATAAGACGACAGAAAGATGCTCTGAGCTCATATGAGACATTCTCATCTGCCATACACCTACAAACAGTAACCATTAACATAAATGTAAATTTGTATTATAATGATTTTAACTGCATTTGCTCATTGTAGTTATGAATTAAAAAAAAAAAAAAAAAGATGTGCAATGAATACATAAAACATTTTATACTAAATGATAGCATATAATGGAATTTCTATAAATCAAACAACTACAAAATACAAATCACATACTTATGTATAAGTTATACTGTAAGAACAGCAAAATGCATTAACAAAAATAACCTACGTGATGTAAAATTTCTTTTTCTTATAAAAAGAAAATTAACCCTCACTGAAATGAAACTAAGACCTTAACAAGTGAAAGTGTATGATATGAGTAGGATTAGAAGTTGAAAAGGCTCTTATATTTTTCATTTTTATACTAAACCCAAAGAAAATGGGAAAGATTATATTAACTGTAATATAAATCGGTTTCATCTATTAGTAATTTAAAATATTGATTGGTTTGGTTTAAAAGAGTAGTGGAATGTAAACAGCACTGACAAAACAAATGACACTTCCTTCAGGGATTTTTGGTATTTAACACTTAAATGGTAGTAAACACTGCAAAAATTATAAGAGGAATAACAACATCTAACTTTAGTGAAAAAAAAAAAAAAACAAATCATGTACCTTCAGATTGAAATTACAAGAGATACAACACAAGATGAGGATGAGTTAAGGTGTCCGCATGAATACCAAGGCTTCACTAAGATTAGGTACATTGCAATAAATTCCTCACAATTGTAAAGTAAGCTACATTATTTTTCATAATTTTAAGAGAGAAACATTCTGATGAAAACTTAAAATCAAAGTTGAATACTTTCCTGTATTCTGACTGAAAAAAATCGTTCTCCATTTGATTTGAGGTGAATCAGAGTTAATGTGTGGATTCAATGTTGAATGTAGATCTTTTAGCTTTTCTTTATTTTATCTGAATAGAGTAGCATGATATTTATAAGATTTTTTACCTGTTTATTTTTTTTTTTTTTTGTGATGATTGCATAATTTTTTTTCAGGTTGTTTTTGTTATTTATTTTTTTATTTGGGTTCGGGACTCTTTTCCTTGTTATTGGTATGATAAGTTAATATATTTATGTTGAAGGACGTATAACATTTGTTATGAACAGACACAGAACATTTGTTATGTTTAATGCAAACTAAATTTGCATTTTGTTATACCTCATTCATACCCAATCTCATCAAACTTTCTTTTGTTTTAAATACATATCAGACTAGTCTTGTACCCCAAAGTCATACAATGTGAATATTTTTTTTTAATGTCAGCCAACCTCTCTTTCATTCACAACACTAATTTAACTTGTGTTGGCATTCTTCCAACAAGTATATATAGCAAGTATATAATAAAATTATGTGTAAAGCAATAAAAAATATGGTCATACTACTATCATGGGAGTATGATCAGAGGTCTATATCACCTATAGGTCCTTTCTGAGGAAATGCAATATTCTTCCAATATTACACAACATATCCCTACCACAAATGTAGTTCTTTTAATTATTGCCATATAATATATCATTTTTTATAAAATGGAAATCTGTATTCTATCAAAAATATATAACTATTAATTTTGTATATACCTGGAAACACTCATTCTTCTTCTTCTAAATACATAAAAATTCTTCTCTTTAATAAGTTTTCATTTATAAATTGGTACAAATAATAAATCTACATAAATAAATTTAAGAGTATTTTCCATTTAAAAAAAAAATAAAAAAAAAATATAAGTGTGTGTGTGTGTGTGTGTGTGTGTGTTTGTGTTTGTGTGTTTGTGCACCTGGGCATGTGTATTCTACCAGTTCAGATACAGAAATCCTGAATCACATCATGATGTACTTCTTCACTTTCATAGATTATATGTACTGAATATATAAAAAGAATTCCTTTTAATATTTACTCAATTTAGATACCTTACCCTTACTACTAAATTTATAGATTTCATATCTGAAAAACAATTTCACATTTTTCACTAAACCATCAATAGCTTAAAAGGCATGAAAAACTATGATCAATAAAACAAAACAATAAAGAAAAAACTAAACTTACAAAATATCTTGGAAATAAGATAATAGTTATTAAACATCATTAAACACAAATAATTGATTTTTACAAAAGAACTAATCAACTGTGTTAGATAATACCATGAAATTAAACTTGAATTAACATAATGACTAAAAATACACAACTACTCATGTAAAATACTACTTATTCACAATACAGCTCAAAAATAAAATAACTGTTACAACTAAGAAGTTAAAAAATAACAAAAACACTGTTACTGTCAAATCACAAACATTAATTTTTTTTTATTCAGTGGATGTAAAGAAAATTTTTATAAATACCTCAATTTCTCAGGTTACAGATCACAAAAAACAAGAATATATAGTAAAATAAAAAAAAAACCCATGCTAATCTTCATTTTAAATGTAAAATTATTGGTTATAAACAAAAACAAAAATCTATTTTAAAAATAATTTCAAAATTCCAAATGAAAACTACATACTTACACCATTCAGAAAGCAAAATTAAGAAAATACAGTTAAGTCCCAATATCCAAATGTCATTTCTGGATTAACTTGCTTATGATGGTGGTTCATATAAATATATATATATATATATAATTACAACTGAAGCAAAAAATTATCTATCTTTAACAGGAGTATAGTGTTTAATAGCCACACTATCATTTTTTCTTAAGGCACAGATGTATCAGATTAGCAAACAAATTAAAACAAATTACCATTTTATTATTGACAAAATAATTAAATAGATATTTGTAAATTTATAATGATAAAAATTGCAGAGTAAATTACTGCTTAAAATTTGTATTCAATCTGTTAATTTTGATGAGTAGCTTTGAATAAATTTAGTAAGTTTCATTCTATACCTTTTGATTCCATAAAAATGTATAACAAAAAAAATAATAAAACTAACAAATCCAGGGTAAGATGGTAAACTGCATCTCTTACAACGTGATCACTCCACAGCATTTGGCAAATCTCTGGAAATTACATCCTGAGAATTGTAGGATATGAAATAAGGTTAAACACCAATTAGCCATAACTTGCTTAATCCTTTTAGGGTCATACACATGGTGTAAAAACAGGTGAGCCATTTTGAATGAATATCACTAAAGAACACAATTTTTACATGTGCTATCTTCCACTGACTTTGTTTTATTACTATAAATCATAAATATCTAAAAAATTAAATACGCTATTAAAAAAATATTCATCACAACATATTCAATATTGCACAATTAGTAAATTTGGCATAGCAAAAGCATTTTTAGAAATATAATTATACTTTTGCAGGGTTTAACAGTATAAACAAAATTTCAAATTTTTTGTCAGTGAAGACTAGTTTGAATCTGAATTAAAAATTTGTAGCTCATTTAATTTGTCATCATTGTTTAGCCTAATGTAAAATTAGAAGAATTTTGATTTACAAAATAAAGAAAATAAGAAGAATAATAATAACAGTATTAAGTAATTTAAATAGAGGTAAGTGTAATAATAAAGAAACATGAAGAGGTTTTGACTTAGTCAACCGAGATGAAACTGAGCTTTATATGAGAATTGATGCTCTCATTTAATTTTTCTACCTAACTTCTTTCTTCTAGATTTCTAAAACTATCTTTTTTTTTTAATGGACCAATATAAAATTATATCTTCATATTAAATTCAAACAGGATGAATATCTGAATTGCGAGTAAACAACAATATAGACCAGAGTATGCAGGGCTGACAACAATGTTGGTCAGTATTATTACTGACCAACAAAAGGTTACAAAAAAGTTAAATACTACAGGAAGCAATTTTATTGCGTACTATTAGGATTTATTAATAGCTGATGATTAAAGGAGGTGATGCCACTTGAAATTTATATATAAAAAAAATACATTAAGTGACTGATTGGCAACCCTGCATATGACATGTATAGCTTATGTAGCACAATGAAAACTGTAGGCATTGAAATATCAGTCTTGTTCTTTAATTTCAAATAAAATCCTGTATTGAATAATTTTTTTACTAATACAAGCTAGGTTTAATCCACATTACCTAAAATAAACAGGATTTCACTGCAATATACTGAAAACAGAACCTACTTTAATATAATATTATAAACTAAAATTAAACCTAATCCAAAAATTTATGAGGAACATCCAAAAAGAAAAAAAATATATAAACTTATAACAACAGAAAAAAAATCTGTTTTTTAACTATTTAATTTATAAAGATTACAATTAGAATAGAGTGCAGTGTTATGAATTTTTTTTTTGAAACCTCTGAAACCACCGTTAAGGTATATCTTCAGAGGATGAAATGAATGAATTGTAGCATGTGTGAAAAATGCCATACCTGACCGGGATTCGAACCCGGGACCTCTGGATGAAAGGCTGAGACGCTACCACTTAGCCATGGAGGCCGGCAGTGTTATGAATTTAGCTTGGGTAAAAGAGACTTTATGAAATTGATAAAAAAAAGTAATCTCTAAAATAAATTTTTCAAACATCAGAACACCTGAAGACATCATGTTGACAATGTGTAAACATGAATTGGCATCAAGAATAAAATGATCCTTAAAGAGTTCAAAATTGATCCATGAATTGTATGAAGGACCATCAGTGTTTTTCATGAAATTATTCCACTTGTTTATTATTGATGTTTATCATATTAATAAAAAAACCAACCAAATTTGAAATGAGACCTTTAGTACAGGTCCCATTTGGTTCTTTGTTAATTACAAGAATAAACTTTATTGATTACTACAGCTATTTGAAAAGTAACAAGATTCCTGACTCTAGATTGCAGGAGATAAAATTTTGGTGTTTCACCTCACATAAGAATAAACAAAGCTGTTAGAATGAATTCTCCCAGCCAAAAGAAATTTTTAAAATTATCTTTTAAAAAAATGAAATCAGACTCCATAGATTGATTTTTTGCTCTATGGATCTCAAGTAACTAAGTATGGATCTCAAGTAAGTAAATATTAATTAAATGATTTCCTGTTTGTTTTTGAAGAAAAACTTATCTGTAAAATATTTCATGCAGTTCTTGAATATAACAGATTGAAATGCATTCCTCATGTCGAATGGCATACAAAATCCTAATAACATGAACATTAAGAAAACAGCATCCCGAAATAGAAAGAATTAAAGATAAAATGGCAAGAGTAAAAAAATCTTTTTAAATACATGTTCTTTGGGGAAAATGAAGTTAAGAAAAAATGGGAGCAGTTTTTTGAATATCAATAGAATACAGTAGCTTCAAAGCATAGAACATCAATCACCATGTGTTCACATAAACAGACAATGGAAATCAATGATAAATCAATAAAAATGTTTTACAGAATAATAAAATCTATTTGTACTGTTTTTTTTTTTTTTTTTTTTTTTTACTGGTAAATAATATTGTTTATATATTTATACTTCTGAATGTTCCTTATATATTTATTTGTACAAACTCTTTAGAACTCACATCACACAAAACAATAACTGAATTATAATTTTTAACTACAATTAGTTTTTTTTTTAGCAGTACAAAGGTGAACAGAATTCATTTAAATTAACAGAAAAGAAGATATTACACAACAGTAGTGCAATGGAGGAGAACTAACTGAAGTTAAAAAATTTGACACCTTAAAATGTATGCAGATCACACTGTCAAAAGTTAAGAGATCAATCAAATTGAAATATAAATATAAATTGAATAATCATGCATCTTGCTTCTCTTACGTAAGTAAAAGGTGAATATTTTATAACAAAAATTCGTAAAACAGTAACATTCCCTTATGTAGATAGAATGAATCCAAGGAACCAGGGATATTCTGTAGGAAAAAATAATTGATATTAACATATAAATTAAGACTTTCTATAAATTTAAAAAAAAATAAAATTGAATTATAGAATTTCCAAAATACAACAAATCTAAGAGAAAATAAATAAATTAATTTCTTCCAAAATAAATAAATCTAATAGGCAATATTTGCCACTGCCTGCAATTTTTTTTTTATCACTAATTAAGTATAATAATTAAAAAGAAAACAGTATTTAAAAAATGGAAACACATAATTAAGAAGAAAGTTTATGAAAATATACACAACTTTTTTTACAGAAATAGAGTTACATTCCAAAAAAAAACAGAATGTAATAAATTCATTCCATGTTTAATAACTAGTGTATTCAGTAAATTATATTGAACAATTTTACATAACATTTTGTAATAATCTTCATTATATTATCAAGTTGAAAAACTAGCTGTAGCTAGTCATCACTGCTAGAATTACAGTCACAACTTATCTAAATTCAGAATGTAAGAAACAATAAAATAAAATGCTGACAATACACTTGTAGGACTTTCCCATCACACATATAAAGCTGCATTCCAGGAAAGTCCAACAACTGTGGATTGTTTCAAATGCATGGCTTACACACACAACTTAATCAAAAATATTTATCATTTTATTTAAATATAATATTTTTTTGTTAATTTAATTCAGTGATTCTAACTAAAGCGCATATGCATACCATATTCAATTCACACAGGTGTGGCGGTACTAGCAGCGACAGTTGGTACTAACTAGAGTAATGTAATTTCACAACAAATTTCACTTGTACAGTAGGTAGACTGGTGTAGCCATTAGTTTTAAGGAACCAGGTACCAAGTCAGCCAGGCGAGTTTGGGACTCAGCCAAACCGAATTACTTTTTTACACTTTAACTGAACTACCAACCTTTGAAATATTACCTAACCTAAATTGAATTAAATAAATAATTAATATTTAAAGTGTAGAAAATAATTTGGCTGGAAGCCCTGTGGAATTTCAGATATCCCGGCCCAAGAGGATGAAGGAAAAGGGAATTTCCCACAAGGAAAAGGGAAATTCCAAAATGATGGGGAATTTCCCTATTGCTCCTTGTAGTGACACAAGGTATTATTGACGCACTATGCCCACTTAGTCACTAGTTTAGAGATTTTTTTTGGGTTGGGAGCATGATTTTGCAAAATTTTTTTTTTCAAATATAGTAATTTTTTAATTAACAAATGTGCCTAAAAAAAAATATGACCTTAATTAGGGAAAATATCAAGATACTGAAGGTGACCTAGCTCTAGCCTCACCCCCTGGACTTTTTGAGATAAAAATTTACTGGAATCAATGCTCGATGTGTATAAGTAATCTGACCAAGTTTGGTCAAAATCAGTCCAATAATTCTGAAGATATAAGGTGTTTTAGAGACCAGCACTGAACACATGCGTACATATGAACATTAATATATGGAAAATTTCCATTTTTTTTGGGGGGGGTTCTTTGGATGCCAAAATGTCAAGACACAATGAAAACTGAATATAGCCAAATCAAACTAATTACTATAATTTCCCTTCTACAGCTATATCTATATAAATGGAAAAGTAAAAGAATTACCAAAAAGATTAAAAAAATAGCTTTTAAAATGACTACAGTACACTTCAGTTTAATATGAAAGTTACAAAAACTTCATATGTATAATTTAGCTTGCACTCTAAATCAACCATCTTTATACACACATTAAAAAAAAAAACAAAAAAATATAGACCCTCTCACACAGTCATAGATAATCACACAAAATAATTTATTAGTCTTGATATGCAGGCAAAATCTTTTTATACGAATGACAAGAACATGGGCAATATCAACAGCCCTCTACACATGCATACATACATATGTGCATGCGCGCGCACACGCACACACACAGAGAAGGGGGAGGAAACAAAACTCAATGAAATAAAATTTTCTTGGTAAAACAAAAAGACAAAACCATAAACTCTTTAAATTTGATAACTATGTAAAATGAATACATACTAGTATACAAATTCAGCTCTACAGGAAATTTATTACAACATATTCATACACATCCTTCTAATTATTTCATACTTTTACCAAAAATTCAAAAAACATCTAACACATAAAACATAACTATTTTTGCAAGACAACCAGATAAATGAAATAAAATAAATATACCGAAGTGTTGGGTTCAACAAAACAGTAATTGACAAGTTTCTAAGAAAACGCTTTAAAAAACCACAGAAGAAAAATGTTGAATTCATAACATTCATATCAGCAACTGAAAAAGTTTTCTACAGCTATAACTGTAAGAGAGGGGGTATAAGCACATACACAACTGTCAGCACTCCTGACGACAGTCCCAGAAAAAGGTTAATTTAGAGGAAAAGCAAGCTCAGACTCGGGTAATCATTTTCTTAATAAAATTTCCATTAAAATTTTTAAAAACATTTACCTTAAATTAAAGTATACTGTAGTCAGTTCAAATTTTGTTAAGCATAATAAATACAATGTATTCCAAAATTCAATTTTTTAAAAGCTTTAACTATGTTTTTCATATAATAAAAAATATAATGTTCAAAAGTCAATGCATAAGTGAATACCTGCCGTTTAATAAACCGACTGTAAAGTCAAATACAAATGCTATTAACAGACTAGAAATCCCAAACGAATTTTCTGTAAATATTCAATAATTATAATTTTTTTACAGATATAAATAAAACTAACTTAATTTGTATTTACTTGAATCAAATTTTAGAAACTTGGTTGTAAAATGGCTACAAGTTATACTTAATTCAATATCATAACAAGTAACAATTAAATAATTAAACCCATTTACCAACAATTTCATAAAATTAGTTAGAGCGCTTTCAAAATAAAATTATTCCATCATCAGTAACTGAAACATGTTTTTTTAAATTTTATTAAAACTAAAACTTCATAGTCTATGTAAAATGTTTATGTAAATTATATTTATATAATTAGTTTATTGTAAATGTCTCCACTGTAAAAATGGTGGAGACATTTACAATGACGCACGTAAATCGACATAATTTTAAACATATGACGACCACTGTTATATAATTTACATAAACATTTTACACAGACTATGAAGTTATAGTCTTAATAAAATTAAAAAACATATTTTTGAGTTCCTGATGATGGAACTATTTCATTCCGAAAGCACTCGAACTAAATTTATAATATTGGTAAGCGGGTTTAATAATTTAACTATTATATAATCATACCAACAGGCTATGCTTGATAAAATTATTATAACAAATAAATTAAATTGTTTTTTAGAATTAATTTTAATCTTCATTGATAATTGTAGAATAATTAAAATTAAGTAGAAATGAAAAAGCATATATGTACACCAAATGTCACAATGAAAGATGGGAGTATCAGGTAAAAATCCTTAATTATCATTAGTACTAGTAGATACAGCAACTTAGTTCAAGAAAAAGGTTTTGATTAAAATAAACATTTTATTCAATCACTAATTCAACATAAACTTCAAAGATATAATAGAGTTGAGTACACACATCAATATTCATAAACATGTAAACTTTAACACAAAAAAAAGTGACTAGTAATAAAATTTTAATAAACTAATTTTCAACAATAAATGAAGAATACTGAAGGATTCTACTCAAACACCATACCAAAAATTAAGTCAAAATTTTCTAGAACTGGTTCCGGAGCTGTGATCTGTTATTTGTTGAAAATGAGCTGTGTAAATACATTTTATTCTGTCTTCAGTTAAAATATAAATCAGTAACATGCTTTTTCATTGTAAATTTTCAATTAGTGCAGTGGAAAAATCTAAATATAATTATAAGTCTGAAAACCTAGTAAAAATATCATATAAGAATAAAGTTCTGTTTGAAAAAAATAAATTCATGAGATTCTGCTCTGCTAATTTAGGCTTTTAGAAATGAAGCCAAAAGCAAACTCAACCTCTAGTGCACTGCCTGGCAATGGAATAGTATAATATGATAACCTTAAAATTTTAATGATGTAAAATAGAAAAAAACAACAATGGTGATTAATATTTATGTTCTGATATTGCTTATATAAAAATTTAATGACTACATAGAAGTAAAATTTTTATGAAACATATACTATAGCAGTATCATAACAATATATCCAGCCTATTCAATCCAGTTCTTATTTCTCATAAAAAATAAAGTGGTTATAATCCCAACAAATCTGCTTTTAGAACTGGCACCATGACCGAAAACACTAAAAAAATCCTGCTTTGAGGTTAATGATGAAATTTAAACAATATTGCCCAGTTACCTAATAATCTGCAAATAAAATAATTTCAACAGACACTTCCCAAAAGTGGTAAAACAACAGTAATCATTAAATCATTTGTAGAAGAATACTACTTTAACCTTCAATACGATATGCTAGTATATAAAGTAGGCCATTCCAAATTTTATATGTTTTTTTAAGATGAGTCTAAGCAATAGCTATTGAGGCTTTATCTATTCCTTCAGAGTAAGATTGACTGTTATGTAAATAATAATATTACATTTGCTTTTTAGTTCTCTTTTATCTAGACAACTCACTTTTCAACCACATGTGAACAATAAGCCACATGCCCAATTATATACATCCATTTTTATAATCTGCTTTTTACTTTAATAATTACTTCTGAATATTTTGTAAATATAGATTATTTAAAAAAAAAAAATCATTATTTAATACATATATATTTTAATATTATACAAAATATAAATCACTAAAACATAGTAATTAGGTAAGTTATACTTACCATATTCCAAAAATCGATTTTCATGGGATCCTGCATCTTCAGTTGGTATTGGATTCTATAATTACATTAAACATATTTATAACTTATCAATATTGTTTTCTTTTAAAAATTTTGAAAATTACTATGGACGTATATGCAAATTCTGCTGTCCAGTACTTTGCATATATGTCCTTAATAATTTCCAACATTTTTAAATTCTGCTGTCCAGTACTGGAACATTCCAGTACTTTGCAAATACGTCCTTAATAATTTCTAACATTTTTAAAAGAAAACAATATTGACAGATTGACAAAAAATTACATATATATATATATATATATATCTATATATATATCTATATCTATATATATCTATATATATATATATATATGTAATATACATATATTTTTTTGAAAATTCAAATAATTCATCAACATATTGATCACTATGTGAATAAATTCAATATTAAGAACGTAACCACTAAATAATAGTAACAGATGGTTTGTTCATACAGATTTTATGATTATTAATAGTATTATATGTTTTCTAAATTTTAGATTTTTTAATATTTGTTTTATGTAATTATGGAATTTTTGTTAACAACTGATGATACAAAATTCCTTGAAAATCCACTCTTGGTATAGTTTTTTTTTTTTTAGGTATTATCAGGTACTGTATATTGGTGGTCAAGTTGTTTATATATATATATATATATATATGTTAACTGGTCTGAAATTACCAGGTGTAGGCTGATTCCGGAACAAACTTATAACATTCAAATTTGTTTGAAAAATGTCTGTTCCATTCTATGAAATAGTTAAACTACACTTGGGTTTATGTATTCTTGCATGTGTTTCTTTGGAAAACCTTGTCTGAACACATAATTTTCAAGTCACCTTCTATAGATATATATATATATCCACCAAATACAGAATACTCGGATAAGACATTATCTTACCCTAATATTTCATAAAAGTATTTTTGCAGGATCCTGCATCTTCATCATAACTGAAATAATTCTGTTATTGCATAATAAAAATACTAAATGAAAATTGTGTGTTAATTTACACAAGTGCTGTTACCTGTTGCATTTTTTATAAGATTGTCTCCCTCAAACAATGTCAGATGGTTTATCAAACTGAAATTTTAATTGTATTTCTTTTGTAAAACTGTTATAATATTTTTAATTTGTAATTATTATTAATTTCTAATATTTCTAAATTTATGTTAATATTAGAAACAAAATTTTTATTGTTTATTAGATGGTCTGCCATACTAGATAATCTTAATTCATTATTTTTGTAATTTCTATAATGTTCAAGAAATCTAGTTTTGAAGATCTATGAGTTTAATCTATATAAATATCAACACAATTATTACATTTAATTTTATAAACACCGCACAGATTGTTTATTTTATTATCTTTTTTTTTAGTTTTGTTTTTTAAATATTTTATTATGTGGTTATTAAGTTTGTATGCTGCTATAAATATTTCTTTATTGTAAGTTTTAGCAATGTTTCCAATGACATTATATAAAAATACTTAATGTACATTTTTTCATTCTTTGTGTCTTATTATGTGTTGGTTGTAAGGTTGTTACTTAGTTATTGTATTCTGATAGTTGATTTTTATAAATATTATTAATTAAAGTATTATCATTCCATTTTCAACTTCTATATGTTTTATGATGTTTATTTCATTATTTAACTTTTCTTTGTTATTATGTATATCTGATTGATTGATTAATCATGTGGTTGTAAGGTATTTTTTTACTGTGTTCTGTGTATTTGATTCCTCTATTAATCATGTTTGTATGTGTTAATTTTATGAAAACAAGGGTGATTTAATTTTTTTATTAATTATTAGATTTAGGTTTTATATATATATATATATATATATATATATATATTGATGTTTCAATTTGTTTGCCCTTGTTTATTTCAATACTGACAACTAAATAAATTAATATTCTATTATTATCTATTTCAAATGTGAATTTTCAATTTTCATTATATGAATGTAATTTGTTTAATATAATTTAATAATGTTTGTTTAATAAAATTTAAATATATATATGAAATTTGTTTTTTAAATTCAGATAATTCATTAACATCTGTTGCAATAATATTTATATTGATGAAACCAATCTTGACAAAATACTTGACTTGACAAGAGGTATCTAATATAGCTGTTCTATTATAAGAATATAAACATATTATTACTGATTATAAAAATAATTTAGAGATTTTAGAAGTACATAATAATTATAAAAATAAATATACTTCAAAAAATATTACACTTATAAATCTAAACAAAAATATAAAATGATGAACCACCAGATCACATTTGAAGATGATGATTTAATTAAAGACATATGAAAATTACAGTATAACAGTTGGCAATAATGACAACAGAACAAAGCAAAATACTAAGTTTTAAAAATTACACCATTCCAGTACTGAACAGCAAAATAAATTTGCGATTCATAATTTCCATTCATAATATGTCAAAATTTCAAAACAAAGAACAATCTAAAATTAAAATAACAATTGTTTTAAAAGAATTATAATGTAATTGTAGAATTCAATACCAACTGAAGATGAGGGATGCAGCAATAATTGATACTTGGAAATTAATATGCTAAGTTTAACTTGTTTAATTACTGTGTTTTGGTGGTTTATATTTCATAAACTATTAAATTGTATTATTAACACAGTGTTCAATATGTTAATGAATTATTTGGATTTTCAAAATAATAATAATTATATATATATTTATTATTTTTCTAAAGTCAATTCTTTTAAGAATGATATTCCTCTGTACTAATATAATATACAAAATATATTTATTTGATCAATCTAAGTACAGAATAATAAATACAGTATAATGACACTAACCTAATTCCATTATACATGCAAAAGTATGTTCACGAATTTCTTCCATTATCAGTTGCATTACATTTCTTTTACAAATTATTCACATCAAATTACAAATTAAAATTAAACCTTAAAAGATAAAAATTACAAATATATAAATATGACATCAATTAGTAAAATTAAAATAAAATAAAAAATAAATAGTTTAAATAAAATAAATATGCATGTGGTCTAGCTAGCTAATGTTACATAAATGTACAAAGTTGAAATATATTGAATTCTAAATTCAATACACTATTCAAAATACTTCAACTCTGTACAGTTATGTAACATTGCCTAGCTATACCACATGCATATTTATTTTATTTAAACTATTTATTTACACTACTTATTTTAATTTTACTAATTGACATCATATTTATATATATGTAATTTTTAATTTTAAAAACTTTAAATATAATATTAATAAAAAATAATTTTAATACGTAATTTGATGTAAATAATTTGTAAAAGAAATGTAATACAACTGATGATGCGAGAAATTTGCGAAAGCGTGTTTGAATGTAAAATGGAATAAGGTAAGTGCCATCCAACTTTATTTGTAATTCTGTACTTAAAATATACAGAAGTAATTATGAAAGTCACGAAAACAATATATAAATAGATGTATGGTGGCTTATTCTTATAGTTGTTACTGTGTATACACATCTATATAGGAAAACAATAGCATTTAATCTTGTAGTAGGCAAATTTATGAATTCTAAAAATAATCATATTAAGGATTTAATGACAGTAATAGCATCTTTTTTGAGTAAATCCTACCAAATGAATAAGAGTGATGACATAAAGTGGTAGACTATTTACAGATAAGATTTGTAAATGAGTAAGAATATACCACATTTTTTTTTTTTAAGTAAGATATATTTTTAAATTTAAAAAAAGAAAACTGAAGTTAATTTATTATAGCAGAACAAGTCTGTAAATTTTCTTTATTTTTCCACATAACCACCAATAACTTCCATGCCTTTTTTGTATTCTTTCAACAGATTCCTTAATCCATTGATATAAAGGTCCAGTGCTTGTTTCTTGAACTGGTGAGTAATATTAATTCTTCAGTTTGCCAACATTTTCAAATAACTGCAATCTGACCGATTTCTCTAGATATAATAATAAGCAGTAATCGCTTGGTGTGAGACTGGAGTTACAGGGCAAGATATGATGTTATAAATCTCTCAACAAAATTTTTTCAACAACTGAACAGAATGAGCAGCTGTGTGAGGGTAAGTGTTATCACGCAAAAGTACAACCCCACTAGGTAACAAGCCACAGTTTTGGTAAGGATTTTCAGTACATTTTAGTATTATCAGCTGCTCCAGAAAATCAATCAACAGGTTGCCTATCGTATCTCAGAAAACTGTAACCAAGATTTTGGAACAGAAGTTGCTTGCTTAAAATTGTTTGCTTGAAGCATGGTGCTGAGTGCTCTCACTTCGTTGCCACAGTTAATTTCAAAACCAACTTTACTTTAAAAATGCCCCTCTGGATGTAATGCTTATATGCAACTTGCACAATAAATATATATATATATGAAAACATATTCAAAAATTAATTAATGATGACTCATAAACATGGCACTTTCCAAAATAAATCTTTTTAAAGTATTAGAAAAATAAACCTTTAAATTTCCATTTTAACAGTTCATATACGCATTATTGATTAGTAATCAATTTTTCTAAGACAGTAATAATTTTCAAAATGTAAGAATTAAATTAACAAAAGATAAGTCATTACACATAACAATTTAAAAAAAAATTTATTTTCTTTAAAAAAAAATAAATTTTTAAACTTCTGCATGGCATATATACACACATTTTATGCCCAGCAATGCAAAACTTTTAGGTGCAAAGTTTAAGGCAGAAAACAACTGATAATTCAAAATTTAAACTATTTTTCACTTCTTATTCAACTAGTTCAAGAACTTTAGACTGTTTCACATGACATTCAAAACAACTTTCCCAAACACTATGTTAAAAAGTTTTAAATCTGACACTTGCAACTTCTATTATTAAAAATACTGAATAAAAATAAAACAAGCAAAAATATAATAAAACCTTGATTATTGGAACCAAATGGGGGAAACCAGTTCAGTTATGGGAAGTTTCCGATAATTGAGAATTTTTAAAACCTTCTAAAATAAAAGGACTATACTGTCAGAAAATCTCAGAAAGAAGCTTTTCTTAAAGCAATATTGGTTTTAAAGAAATAGATAGTGAGGGGGAACAAATAATTAGTACCGCAAATATGGTAGGTCTATCAAGTATACAGTAATACCATACATTTAGTATTATATACGGATACAGAAACCTTTTGGCTACACAAAATTCAGTCAAATATTTTTGACTTACTTATTTTTTACTTACCATAAGAGGATTTGCAAATAAGAAATAATGGTACTGTACATAATTTCATAAATCAAAGTAACTATTTATTAATAAAACAACAAAAAACACAAAATTTCTTGCATTTACGATTTTAAAACCTAACCTAAAAATTCAATATGTCAACAAGTTCAAGTAGTTAAGAAGAAATAAAAAAGTTAGATAATGTACTGAACTTTGCATGTTAAGAACAAAAAAATTAATAAATACATTTATATAGATTGTTTTTACATCTTACAAGTCGCTGTTGTCTATCATTTGATGCAACACCATGTCTAGATCATCACATCCATGTTTTTTTTTTTTATTATTAACTGCATTTCCCGAAGACGTAGACACATCATTACCTTCCAGCCCTCAACTTAAAGTAGGAATTTTGGTGAGGCAGTCATTAATTTTTTTTCTGTTTCACTGCCTTTTTTTGTTTTTCTATAAGTACAGAATGAAAAGATCTAAAGAGGTCATTGAATTCGTAAAATGAATTATCATTTCATTTCATGATAAAATTAAGAATGTCATTAACTCAACCTCTAACATTTGACATTTTCTTCCTTATCATTTTCATTGATCTCGGTATCACAATCTTTATTATTTTCCCTTATTGTTATCACTTCATCTCTTATCTCCTATTTGTTAAGCACTTGAATTTTGGGATCACATTCTTTACTCTCAAGCCAGTCTCTCGCATCATCTTCAGTTACTCTTTTCCCCAGCTTCTTTTAAAGTCCCATTAAAGTCCTCTACTTCTAGTTGTTGAAAATCTATCTCTGTTTCTGTATTGGCAAACAGTTTTTTCTAGGCATTCTCAAGAGTTCTAATTTTTACAGATTTTCTGGCCTCTAAAAAGTTATAAACAGCAGATCTTTCATTGTATGAATTAATGTTTTTCACTGTCCGTTCTTGCAGGTATCATTAATAATTTTATCACCATCTTCTTCCAAAGTAACCAACACCTCATATAAGTGTTTCTTTTCAGTTTGAAACCTATACACTTCAGGTAGAAACTTTTCATGAAACCAAGAAGAAAAAATCCTTTGCGTAAACCATGTGTTTGTTGAAGCATAGTTGTTATTAACTGTATCGTCAATATGAAAAATTTTCACAGTTTACATGTTTAACATTTGTTTGTTATAATATGCTTGAGAATAAAGTGTACAATTTGTTTAATATTTGACAATCAGTTTAGGTTGTGTTTAAAATACATTAGTTTTAGTACAAGTATTAATATTACATTTAAAGTTTACACACATCTGTGTAGAGCCCTGCTGTCATTAGTCGACTGCCTGATGATGAGAGGGAGAGTCTCCCCACCATTTAATACATAAGACTAATATTGCATTCAAAATGTTAACAATAGTAATGAATGGACATCTTATTTGTCAAAATAAGATCACTCAGTTTTCATGGTGTTTCCTGAAATGGAGGTACGCTTTCTTTCACCGTATTTAAGGCTTTGCCATACAATTTAATATTGCTAATAACATGGCGCTTTCATAAACGCTATAGTCATCTGTCACTTGCTTTAAAATTTTCTATTGATAAGTGTTCTGCAAGCCTCAGCAGCATACTTTAATTCAGTAACCTGAATCAGAACTCCTGCACACCTTTGCTATGGATACCACTTACAAACACATTTCTAGATTCACATTTCCAGTGGTTTTTAGTTTTACGGGTTTCGAGAATTTTTATTAGTCATGACTCCATTTTTAGGAAAACAGCATTTATTTTCCCCTGCTAGATTTTATACCTGAAATAGTACTTTTTCCTATTCTGTACTCAAGTCATTATACTTTTACACAATGCCCCATGATCTACGCTTAATTTTATACCTTTCAGCTAAAGTAAGGACAACATGCTTCCTCTTCATTTTATCACACATTTTAAATAAAAAAATGAAACATGACTCAGCAAAATACAGTCTTGAGTACTGAAAATTTGACCTTTATCACATGCACTAAAATAGTAAACAAATAAAAATGTCACTTTAAATTAAATATTTAAATTATTGAATCACCAGTAACATTACAACAGATAACCTTGTGAACTGTACCCATGTACAATACTGTTTATACAGATACTATGTATAGGATTTAAATACTAGATCATGAATACCAGCGGTTCTTTGGTTATTGGGTTTTAATTAACCACACTTTTCATTAGTGGTCAACCTGAGATTGTACAAGACTACACTTCATTCACATTCATACATATCATCCTCATACATCCTCTGAAGTAATACCTTATATAGTTCCGGAGACTAAAAGAGAAAGAGATACTGTATGTAAGTATAGATAACAAAGCATGAAAAAATTTTACACACTACATAATATATGTCATCAATATCACAGACAAGAGGTTCTGGCTGACTAGACAATATGACTGACTTCAGATCAATTGTTATTCAATCTATAATGAACTTACAAATCATCAAACAAAAAAACCTATCAGTTTTTATTTCCTATTTCTTATTATTATTATTAAACAGAATGTTTGTTTACAGAGATAATTTAAAGAAAATTTGTTTATTAAACCCATACCTACACAATTTTTTCATGAAGATTAGGCATACACATAATAAACAAACAGTGCAAATTGTGTGGTGCCCTATATCATATCATTATTTCCAAGAATTAAAAGGAAATAAGAATATGTACTGTATTATTTTATAGCTCTCTTTGTTAAATAAAGAGCAATAAAGCATTGTTCAGAATCTAACATGCACAGCAGCACGGTATTACGAGTAGACCTACATACACACAGTAGCATCCAGATAATCCAGGTTTCTGATAATCGAGGGGTTTTTTTTTAAATACTCCCATCCCTCTTTTCAATCATTTGTGAGGTCTGTGAAGAAACTATTTACCTGATGAATGGTGGTGCTTTCTGCCTCAAACAACAAAAGAAGACTGACTTGCCTCACTTTTACTGATTACTGCAGTTATGGCCAGACAACATCTGTTAAGCACCAAAATTTTCACCTCTTTTTTACACATTAAAAATCTCTTCTGTCACCTCATGACACCTAAGTACTTAAGTGCTAACCAATGATTTCTGTCTATCATAATTTTAGATAATCAATAATTCAATACCATTACCAATAAAATTAATATGACAACAGATAATAGCAGTAAAAAAGGTACCACTTCTTACTTTAAAATTAAATCTATATCAAGATTAGATGAAAGATTATTTAAAGCAAGGTACTGGCGATTAAGACACATGTTGGAAAATAGATTCAACTGATGTCTATAATAATCTAGAAGTGCCTGTTCTTGTCTTCCACTTGACTTAGCATCCCTTGAAAGTACAACAAGTGACCGTGACATCTAAAAAAAATAATAGACATACTTAACAGTAGGCTGTTATAATCAATATAACAATATCTTATTAAATTATTTATTAGGTTTTATATAATCTTTTATTCATAATTTCACTAGTTTTATAAAAAAAGAACAGATAAGATTAATAAAACAAAAATTCATTTACAGAGATGATTTGAGAACTGTCCTCACTAAAGAGTGAGAAACTACAAAGAAGTCTTTTGATTTGCCAAATCCTGTTCAATTCCATCCAAAGTCAAACATTTTTCATTCATCATTCTTGCATAAAAAAAAAAAATGTGTAAAATCAGGGATATGTCTGTTCAGATTAAATGAATAGATAAAGTAAAAAACTGGTAAATAATTCTGGATATAGCTGACTCTGGTAAATTTATGAATAACTAGCTTAAGCCAAAACTATTACATTATAGGCATGATCTTAGCAAAGTTAATATAATAAACTCTAATATTGTTCTAATACTAAACAGCATAACCAAGAGAGTTTTGAATTACCAATTTTGCATACAAACATGATTAAACATGTTTAAACTTTTACAAAAATAAATAAAAAAATATGACTCTCTTTCTAAATATACAGAAACACACTCTCTGAAGATCTTTTCAAAATTATGATGCAGTAGTTTCTACCTAAACAGTGTTACAAAAAGTGCTTTTATTAATGGTGTTTATCTTACAAATCATTAGGAAATTCAATGTACGGAAACTCAAAATGTCAGTGTATGGTCAAACAGTATACTTAATATGTTGTTGCTAACAAACTTTAAAGTTTAATAAGCTTTAATAATACAAGTTTAATAAGCTTTTTTTTTTACAAAATTTAGTAAGTTTTAATATAACTAACCTATTGTTCAAGATTGACACTTGAAAAAAACAAAAAAACACTAAAAGTTGTGAATTTAATAGTTTAAAACTTCTGTTATATTAAAATTTGTGTTGTGCCTAGTTTCATAAGGTAATTTGCAAAGTTGATTTTATTTGTAATATCTGTATTTATTATTTTTTATATGGAAGGCAGATACGCATCCAGTTTTCCCTAAATAGTATTTAGTATAATCACTATTGTTTAATTTGAGTTCTTTTAATTCACACACACTTTGTTACAAGTCATGCAGTCTTGTGTACTTTGCTTATACGAGGTGTGATAAAAAAATACGGTGAACGATTTTTATAGCAGCAATTACTTGTGCTGCATCTATTTCAACTAATATGTCTCATACCCTACCACGTGTTGAGACAGGCAGTGACAAGTTTGAACACATTCCGGCTTGTCAGTCTGCTTCTATAGCCGCTACAGTGAGGTCATGTTTGCAGTATGTCATGAAACATGGATGTTGAACAAACAACGCATTAACATTAAGTTTTGTTTCAAGTTGAAAAAAAGTGCCAAAGAAGCTTAAGAAAATCAGTGTATGGTGATAATGTGGTAACTTTGAAGACTGTTTACAAGTGATATGAGCGATTTAAAAGTGGAAATGATTCAGTTAAGGACGAGGAACGGTCGGAACGTCCTTCGACCTCAAAAACATTGTTTTTTTTCAATTGTGAGGGCATAGAGAGAATTTTACAAGGGGGTACTGGAATGTTTGCGAAACGATGTGCGAAGAAAGAGACCTAAAAAATGAGCCAACGGCTTTCTTCTTCATTATGACAACGCGCTGTGCCACAAGTCGCTTTTGATTCGCGAGTTTTTGGCTGCTAAGAGTCTTCCTGTTTGTCCACATCCACCTTACTCACCAGATTTAGCACCATGCAATTTCTAGCTCTTCCCGAAAATAAAAATTGTGCTAAAAGGGAAACGTTTTGACACCATTCCTGACATTGAGAAGGCCACGACACAGCAGCTGAAAACCATTCCAAAAGAAGCCTTCCAGAAATGCTTCCAGTCGTGGATTCAACATTGGGATAAGTGTATTGCTAGCCAAGGACAGTATTGAAGGAGATTAATTCATATTTAAGGTAACTTTTTTATTTAGTTTTTTATAACATAATTCACTGTATTTTTTTATCACACCTCATAGTTCTGAAAGCAGTACAGTAACAATCTTTCACAAAAATTCTGGCAATTTTGTATGAATATAAGTTAGCTTTATGTATTTATTTCAGGCTAGATATATTTAAAATGTTTTTGTTCTTTATTTTATATAACATTTAACTAAAATGCAGTGAAAATTCAATAGCATGAGATATGAATTTTATTACACTATCTTCTTCATTATACTTGTCTATAAGCATCACAGACTACATGAAATGTGTGAAAAAACTGTTTTTGTGCTATATAGATCCATTATGGATAAGTGTGTAAACATGTTGAGTTTTTCAGTACATAATATGGAGGTGTGCATGTAATTTACAATGGATATAGTTAGTAAGGTTCTCATTTTGCAATGAATTGAAAGTTTGAATATAGTTTGTTACAAATGAGAAATCTACATTTCTTCTATTTCTTTCATATAGGAATATGATGTCATCAACAGAGTAATGCCAGTATACTATTTTATCTGCATTTTTAAAATTATGTAATATATATTTATTTTCAAAGTATTACAAAATGATTAAACTAGGAAGCTAGAAATGGACAGACATATTTGTAAGCCAGGTTAAATAATGTAATATTTTATTTATTCTATATGAAATAGCACTTTGATTTTATTGTTTGTGTTCAATTTATGATTTCAATTACATTTACTAATGTTGTATTGCTGTTTTAATGTTTCTAAATATATGATGATGATTTCTTGCACAGACTTGTTAGTGTAAAGATTAATTATGTCAGAATATGTATGCAAGCATGTGTATATATTTATTATTGAATAATTAGTAAGTATTCACTCTTTAGTGTGAATTATTTTTAACAATTTATTATACAGAGTTTGAAAGTCCTAAACAAAACTAAAAATAAATCTTTACTAAAAATATCACCAGCTTTGGTAATGCGGTAAAAAATAAATAATATACATTTTTAAGAGCAAATACTGTTAAATCTTTTATCAGATTTACAGTTTAGAAATATCACAGTTTAGAAATTTATGTGGCGTTTTGGAAATTTTTTTATCATGTCCACAGAAACATTTAACACAGATATTAATAATCAACATAAGTTAAATGTTCTATTTATATAAATGCAACTGCATCTGCGAAAACATTCAAATTTCAAAATTTTTTGCTAAAATACCAATCTGTTATTTCAACAATTAATGATTGTAAATGTAATAATCGATGATAATATTTTTTTTCAATTTGTAGAGAATCTTTATTAAAAGTGAATTTTTTAAGAGCAAGACAATTTACAAATATAAGACAAACCTGACGATTATCCCATAGGAGAACAACTTCATCTGTTGCCTGAGATATATCATCACCGTGTAAATTTGTTTTCATCATTCTGTAAAAATAACAAAAATAACTAATAAAACTTTTGTAAATAAACAAAAAAAAAGTAAAAAACAAAATTTAGGTAAAAATATAATGAAGTATATAAATAATAAATAAATGAACGAAATGATAACAGGTAAATTCTTAGAAACCAGTAATAACAAATTATGGTTTTAAAAACTGAACCCTCAAACACATGCACGGTCTGGAAACCCGGGCATAAAGAGCATGTACAGTCTCCTCTGGGATCCAGAAAAAATTATATTTTATAACTTTTTACTGATCAATTCACATTAGAATAAAGCTTGTGTGTGAGCATATAGGGTGCAAATTTTATAGTATATGAATAATCAAATACCTAATCAGATTCAAACCCAGGACATTCCAGAGGAAAGGCTGAAATGCTATCACTTTAATTTGTAATTTTTCTGATGTACTATCAGTAAACTGTGACCACTGTATTATTATAAAAACTATGAAATCCGTGGAAAAAAATAAAAACCACTTAGTTTCAAATAATAGTTCAGTAATACAGATAACATGCAATAAAAATAATATGTGTGACTATAAAATTATAAATATAAATAGGATTATATAAATTTTCTTCAGTTATCATGCTATCATATAAATCAGACTAGAAATGCACTCAACATAAGGTGAAAAAAGCAAAATATACATCCCTTGCAAAGCTTCAGATTAACACTCAAAATATTAGTTGATATATTTTTTTATTAATGACTAAAATAATTAACAAGTTTCTAAATAAACTGAACAATATAGAATTGTTCAGATAGCTGAAAATATATAATAATATAACTGACAACTGTCAAATAACTGATCGATAAACAAATCTTTGAAGCCAACAATGAAAACATGCCCACTATATTTCAAAATCTAATAAGTGACCCAAATTATGCTCAAGCTTCAGTGATAAGAACAGAACTTGCAAGTATATACTCAGGCTCAAGTTTTAACATGTCAAATTATTAATATTATATTTTATAAATTAAATACTTGCTATAAATAAAGCAAGCTAATGTGGCCTTATTTGCTTTGTGGAATACTTGCTATAAATCAGCTGTATACATTTGGCCATGTATAATGTATGTAGAAACAATACTAAAAGCATTGAATTGGTTGACTTTTATTAACAATAACATAATAGAAATTCCATTAAATAAAAGTACATAACATAAAGAGCAGCCTATAAGGAAACATAACCCTAAGTAGAATGCAAATTTTAACTGTAAAAATATCACAATTTAGTATAATAAATGCTGACAACAGAAATAAATAAAAATTTAACAACCAGATAAACATCAGTCTAGCAATAATCTAAGACAGTATATATTAGTAAGCATCAATACATAACAAAGCAGTAGACAAAAATTGAACACCTTTATTGCAGAAATTTTCAGGAATGCAACTGAAAATATCAGTTTTTACTAAACTTACTGCCTGAATTTTAACAAAATCAGACTGATGTTTACATAATTATAACAAAAAGTTATGTATAAGATCATTCAGCTTACTGAATTCTTGATGTGATAGTCAACACTATTTTTTACTAATTAACCTAAATAAAATGGTTATATAAAAAATGTTATTCATTAATTTCAAGTTCTTAGAAGTCTACATAGCTTTTAAAATTACAAATAGTGTAGAACTTAAAAAAAAAACTCCTTTTTTCTAGGACTTCTTTATTATTAAGATCATAATAGTAAAACAATATTTAGTTTAAGAGCAGTAGTATTACAATATTCTTGTATAATGACAGTTTTCTTTAATAACATCAGCAGCTACTCATTTTATGTGTTTTACTATAATTTATACATCATTATGTTATTTTTATTAGGTTTTGCATTGTTTTTCTGATGACTATGGGTAAAAGTTACATTGCCAACATGTTGGTAAATGTTGAAAATTATGGTTGTAATTTTTCAGACTCAGAAAATAATTTGTTCTGAATACAATAACCTCATATTAGATACAAATACTCCTTAAATCAAAGCAATCATTAGAAAACCACTTCTTAAACTCTTCAATTGAATTTTCAATGTAATTTTACCAACTACCATTGTGCATTCATAACATGAATACTTTTCAATAAAGATTTTACCATTGCTGAGTGCATAAGACACCAACTAATTTGTATCTAATTACAATTTTAGAATATAAATAATTAAATACAGAATAAATTATACATTTTGGTTTAAGCATATTTTTCTTTAAATGCTATTTTGTCAATCCCTTATTTGGCATAAAATTCACTTATTATTGTAATAATAAAATACATTTTTCCATGAATCTTAATGAAAAATTTAACTCATTAGGCTTAATCAGCATTAAATTTCCTTTAAATGATATATGTAATAAGCCCTGTCTTCATCTGTTACAATGTGCTAATGGCTGTCACTATACCACTAATTGGCAACCTTTATCAAATTTTGAAAATGATGAGGAATTGAAAAACAGGGTTATTATCTGGCTAATTCATGCAGCAGTTTTATGATGAGGGTATTCAAAAACTTGTTTACAGTTATGACAAGTATCATAATTTGGAAGACAATTATGTAGAAAAGTAGCTAAAAGATGTATACAATAAATTGTTTTTTATAAATTGGTGTTTTTTTAATAACAAATTAGAAGTTACTTTCCAAACAGTCCTTGTACAATGCATGGAAATGCTTGAAATTACCACTAATGTTTCAAAATTAACATCACATATGACTTTCAAAAGAAAAATAATACCTGAAAGTATTAAGTTTCTTAGTGGAAACAGGCAAAACCCAAAAGTCAAGTGGATTAAGAATTCACAGTATACTGAATAAAAAGTACATGACGTAAAAGATCTGGTTGTTAAAAAATACCTGGAACATTTTGATAAGCCTAATTTTCATGTCCATATTGTTGAAAAAACAAAAAATCAACAATAGAACATTAGAACAACACAGATTCCTGGGATGCAAAATATATAAATACTAAATTTATATTTATAATTTGACTTTAATTTTTAAAAAAGCAAGAACATTACCCAAATAAATTATAAATATAATTATTACAGTAAATGTGATTTTAAGAACATTATGAGTTGAAATTTTTTAATAAACGTTTATGACATACAATTTGTCAAAGTAATCTTCACAGATACAATAACTGGATAGAGTACTGTTTCTTCATACCTTTAGATGTTTTGATATCTAGTGAGTAGAAGTACAAGCAGAGGGGATAATATGAGTGTACTGTAATGAGAAAGGTAGCGTATGAAGATACAGCAAGGCCTATAATTCTAATATATATATATTCTAATTCATAGAAGTACCCTACCTTATCAACATAACACCATTTCCTTTCACTGACCTCATTCCCTTAACCCATGCATAGTAATTGCACTAAGATATCTTTGACAAACAACTCAAAAAAATTATATCCTAGCACTCTACTGTCAGAACTACTAAAGCTTAAGTCTGAAGTATACATTTTTAAATCTCTTTTTTATAAAAAAAAAAAAGAAAAAAGAAGAGTATTCAATAACTGAAGTAATAAACTATTTTATTTTTATTGTTTAGGTATATGAAGATTTTACTCTTTCTACATTTTATAACTTAAATATCTGTAGTTAGACAGCATAAATACAAGGGTCGTTCACAAAGTAACCGCCGTTTAAGCGTAGCAGGAGAAGTAGTTGGGGTAGCGTCGCCATTCTGACATCAGTGTGTGCAGTGGCTCAGTATGCTTCTAACTGGGCAAGGCGGAGTATCGCTCGATCGCGCGTTCTCAAGTTGTAACCTAAAAACATGAGTGCGGCAATAGAAAATCCCACCAAATGTGAAGTGCGTAGTGTAATAAGATTTCTTTGGGC